>JAHBCN010009076.1:0-36209 GCA_019359885.1 Listronotus oregonensis | reverse complement strand
TTTGGTAGTAAAAATTTTAAAAAAAAACAATCTTAAATAAATATTTTTTTTTTTAATATTCAAAAATAAAGATGGAGACTATATTTTTGTTTTAAAAATTTTAAATAACCAATTTTAATTACTTTACTTTTAAAATTTTTTTAAAATTTAAAAAAGGATTTTTAAATTGTATTTATTTATTTATAGCGCTTCATTTTAGTGATGGGAAATTTTTAAAATTTTTTCTTTGAAGAAGCATATAAAATTACAATACTAAGTACTCTGAGGGAAAAAAAACTTTTAATTTAAACCCAGATGTAAAATTTTCCCAAAGAAAATGATTCTATATAACATTGGTTTCTAATTAAAAAAAAAAGGTTTTTAAAAAGGGCTTTTCAGTTCAAATAATCTTTCTATGTTCAAATTAGTCAAAATTTGCCTTACAAAGTTTGTACAAATTTTATAAACATTCTGCATATACAAGGTGGCTGGGATAGTACAAAGATCATATATCCGAAACCGTTCAAAAGGAAAAAACTGAATATACAAAAAATTATAAAAAAAAGGGCGTAAAATGAAAAATTATTTTCTTTTTCCCAAAATTTTTTAAAAAAATCCACTACCACTCAAGAAAACTTCCTTTTTTTTAGCTTTTAACCTAAAATAGAAAAAAATTTTTTAAAAAAAAGTGCCCCTGTATATTAGGGGGGGAAATTCTTAAACTGTCATATAGGTACAATGTCGACGTAGATGGTTTTTATATATCATTTTCGGTTTTAAAAAAACGTCATCATTACTTGAATTGAAAATTTTTTGGGCATTGTTTTTATTTTTTCGTCAAAACCCGGAAGTAAATTTAAAATCCATTTATTTTAAAAATTTTTTGACAAATATATTTTTTATTAAACCATCACTTTTACATTTATATCTTAGTTTAAAGGGGGGCAAAAAAATTTATCCCAATTTCTTACAGTGTGGGCACAAAAATAATTTTTTCCGGGTTTTTGGGAAATTTTTGATCCAGTAAGTGGCATCACTAGATACCTAATTAAAAAAAAATTAGGAATAGGTAAGAAATTTTTCAGTTTCTATAATTTTTGTACTCTTAGTTTTTCTTTGTCGTAAACGGTTTTGGAGATATCGAGCTTTATCGGAAACCCTTGATAAATTTATTATTTTTAAAAAAGTTTCTGAATTTCCCGGGACTTTTTAGAAATTTTTTTAAAAAAATTATTTAAAAAAATTTTTTTAAAAAACCCCCTTTTTTTTCTAATCCCCTTTTAGGCCCGTTTAAATTTTTTGTATTTTGGGGGAAAATTTAAAAATTGAATATTTCCCAAATTTAAAAAAAATAAAAAAGTGAAGGTTTGGGGGTTTGGGGTTTTTGCCCAAAAAATTTTTTTTGGGGTTTTTTCCCCGGGTTTAAAACCCCCCGGGGTTTTTTTTTTTTTGGTTTTTTTTAAAAGATTTTGGGGTTGGGTTGGGGTTTTTGGGAAAAAGGGGGGGCCAAAAAACCCCAAAAAAGTAAAAAAATTTTTAAAGGTTTTTCCCCCTTTTTAAAAATTTTTATTGGAATTTTAAAATTTTTTCCGTTTATTTTAAATTTTTTTTTTTGGTTTTTGAAAAATTTCTTTTTTTTTTTCCCAAATTAAAAATTTTTAAAATTTTTAAAAAAAAATATTTAAAACATTTTAAAAATTTTTTCCCTTTTTTTTAAAAATCAATGAATTTTTTTTGCAAAAACCCCAAAAATTTTGGAATTTTTAAAAACAACTAAAAAAATAATTTTAAAAAACCCCCCTCGGTGTCCGGGTTTTAAATTTTTTTGAAAATTTAAAATAAAAAAAACCAAAAAGCTAAATTTTTTTAAAAAGGGGCAAAAATAAAGGGCCCTTTTTTTAAAAAAAACCCCCTTAAAAAGGGGGGCCCTTTTAAATTAAAAATTTAAAAATTTGGGGAGGAATTTGGGGTTAAAAGGAAAAATTTTCCCCCTTTTTTTTTTCCCTTTTTTATTTTTTTATTTAAAAATCAAAAATCGAAATGGTTTTTTTTTTTCGTTTTTTGTTAATAAAAATTTTCAATTTTTATTAAAAAAATCCTCAAAACGTTTTTTTCTCAGATTTGCATTTCGCGTCGAAAAGCTATCGCCCTTTTTTTGAACCCCTTTAAAACTTTTTTTTTGCAGGAAAACATTTCCCCACTAGACTAACATATTCCCCGCAGTATACCCTCGAAGGTCGCCTCCCCAGCGAAACGTTATCGCGCTTTTATCCTATGCCCCCCTTTTTGATTTATAGATAACGGAATAAATATTTCATTGGTCGTATTAAACAACCAGTGGTTTCGATACGAAAGCTGCTACGTCGAGCGAGTGATTCGAACCCAAATATTCGACAAAATCGCCGTCCCGTCGCCCCAGTTTTGGGCCCCCAGTGTTTTTTTTCCCCCCCAAAATTATGCTCTGTGTCGACAAAAGTGCGTGTTTTTCCTTTTCCCTTTTCCCCGCCCCCCCAATGCCCACGTTTATCGTAACATAAGAGGTTTTTAAAAAAATTTAAAAAAAATAAGCGGGGTTAGTGATATCTTATGACGTCAAATACGAGGGTTTAAAAGGGTTTCGAAAAGCGTTTAAAAAGGGGAAAATTCGCGTGTACCTTTCCACAAGTGATAGTGAATGAGCCCCCCAAAAATCGTCAGTGTTTTTACTGGGGGAGAATTAGGAAAAACGCAAGACGGGTCAGTATTACCTTCCGGGGCTTTTTTTTAAAACCATTGTAAAAAAATTTTAAAATTTTTTTTGGGTCGATCGATATAAAATAAAAAAAAAAACCCCAAAACAAAATTTTTCCATAAGAAAGCCCTCGTTTCTTTGTTAACAATATACGAGTTTTAAAACCGGGGGTTTCCCCTTTTTGGGAATATGTTTAAAATACGCAAACAACCTACTTCAAAACAATACCAAAAATTTCTAAATTAATTGAACTTTTGCGTAAATGTTTTTAATCAACTCCTGATAAGTTATCTCATCTCAACTTGTCCTTTTCAAATCGTTTTTTTTTAAAGATCGGGTTTAAAAAAAATTATCTAATTTTTTTTTTTTTCTTGAAATAGTCTTTGTTTAAGCCTTTTCTAGACGAACAATGAACCCCGGGGTGATGCGAGGGAACATAGGAAATCCCAAAAATTTTAAGGGGTGAATTTTGGGGCCCCCCCTGTACATTTTAGGGGAAAAATGTAAGATAATTTTTGAAGAGCCCAACTGACAAACCCTCGTGCCAAGTTTAAAAAATTTTTAAAATTAAGCGAATCTTGAATTATTCAATTAAATGAAATTCAAAATTCCAAAATTTTTTTCGGTTCAGGTAAAACCAAAAGGCACCCCCCAAAGGGGAAAACCAATTTTTATAAGGCTTTGACAAATCTGACGCACCCCCGAATAAAAGGGAAATTTTTTTTTTTTCGTTTCATCAATCTCACAACCATTACATTCAAAGTAAAAGACACGTTAACATTATTTTTTATTAAACCTTCTATATAATGTAACAATTAATTTTAATTAAAAACAATTATTACTATCGTTTATAAAAAAATTTTATTAATCAAATGTTCAAACAACCCCCATTAAAAAACTAAACAATACCCCAAACCCGGGGTCATAAAATTCATTTAACGTTGCTATATAAATAGCGCTTTGTAGCTGGTTTAGATTTTTAAAATTTTTTCACTTTTTAAATGACACTTTTTAAGTGACCCCCAAAAAAGAAGTTTTTCGGTGAAAGATCAGGGGCCTTGGGGAAAAGTTGGGGGACCGTGGACCAAAAATTCCCGTTAAAAGCTTTTTTTTCCCCGGTACTCTCAAACCCATACGGGCATTAGGGGCAAACCTTTTATTTGGTACCAGATCATTTGATTTTTCCGGAAAACCCTTCCAAGGCGGGCCCAATTTATTTAAATAAGTCCTAATAGGTTTCTGCTGTCAGGTTATATAGTCCAAAAATAAATATGGGTTGATAATTCCCACGAATACAAATTTGGTCCATTGTTGAAAGGAATTTTAAATGGCAAAAAAATTATTAAAAAAAAAAATTATCGTTATTTGCTCTTTTTTATTTCAAAACAAAATGCCAATTTTTGCCTTTTATTCCTTTGCAGCTCTTGATGTTTTGAATTTATACGAAAAAATTTGTGTTTTTTCAAAGTGCGCAATACCGTTGATGATGTTTATTTACTTTCCTTTTTTCCCCTTTTTTTCTCTTTTCTTTTTTCGGCCCCATTTTCATTCTGGTTTAAAATTTACAAGTATTTTACGGTAACTTTGGACTAACTTACTGACAATACTTTAATAGTTGGAAATGGAACGGAATGGGTTGGGGAAATAAACTAAAACATTTCAGATACCGCTCTAAAATGTTTCCGCATAATGCCCAAAATACTTTTTCGTCGATTAAATTTCATATTTTTTTTTAAATACCGACTGTCACTGATTTATTGACATTTTTCCTCATGTCAGGGACAATGTTCCTTTACTGGTGCCTGTTTGGTTTTACCTAAGAAAATTAATTTAATTAAATAATTCAAGATTCGCCTTTTTAAAATTTTTTGAAACTTTTGGCAAGGGCGATTTACAAAAATTGGTAGAAAATCAAAAAAATTTTCCAAGAATTTTTTTTGGCTCAAAAAGATTTTTATTAAATTCAGTAGTACAAAAAATACTTTTTGCAGCTCTGACATAAAAGCACTTTTACGCCCTGAGCTGATTGTTGCCCTCGCTCAGCCCGGGCAACAACCTCCAGCAGCGGGCGTAAAAGTACTATTTTGCGCCCTTAGTACAAAAATAAACTATTGTTTGGGGGGTATTTTAGAGATTTGCAATCTGATGGAACTTGAGTTTTTGAGGCCATAATTGTCTTACAATTTAATATCCAAACAGAATTTTATTCACTAAACAAAGATAAGACTGAATCCTGACTACCTACACTGGCGGCAAAAATTAGAGGATATCATGGAATTTTATATTAACAACCAAACCCCAGTTTTTTTTAAAAATATTATTATAGAGATTAAGTTTTAAAATGAAAACACATAATTTCATAAAATTTTTAAAAAAAAATTATCCTCAAAATCAAATTTCTATATCATGCTTTAATCATTTAAAGAATGTTTAATGTGGTTACCTCCGTGGACCTCGAAAACTTCATGAAGGCGTCTTGGCATGCTGAGAATCAAAGCCACGGGGGGAGGTTTCCCTTTTATTTTAGGTCCCGTTTTTTATTAGGGGGGGTTGGTGGTTTGCTCTTTTGAAGCATATCCCATGCATGTTCAATTGGGTTCAGATCTGGTGAAAGTGGGGGTAGCCTGAGATGGGTGATGCCTAAATTTTTGCAGGAAATTCGACTTCCGGGCCCATGCGGGGCGCATTATCGTCCAAAAAATGAAATGTTCCCGATTGCTTTCCCCCAATTGGTTCGACGAAATTTTTAATGATGTCACGAGCATAAAGCGTCCCTGTCATAAGTTTTCGCAAACATACAGATGCGTACGGCGTCCTAGAGCGATTCCTCCCCAGACCATAACTGTGCCACCTCTGAAAGGATACACTTCTTGTACATAGCTACGATGTCTAGGTGTTTTACGACTTCTCCACACTCTTATACGCCTTGAGTCACTATGTAAACCAAAACGAGATTCGTCGGTGAAAAGAACGGAATTCCATTCTACCCTCCAATTTCGTCGTTCACGTGCCCACTCTAAACGCTGTGCTCTATGTCTTTGTGTAAGTGGCACACCTCGAAATGCTCTACAAGCAGATAATCTGATCTCATATAATCGATTTCTCACTGTTCTTAGAGAGATAGGGACTCCTAATTGGTTTTGAAGCTGACGGCGTAAATGTGTTGCAGGGAGAATGGGGTTCCGTCTAATACTAAGGGTTATGTACCGGTCTTGTTGCTGCGTAGTACACCTCCTACGACCCTGTCCGTGCCTTCTGGAGGTTGTTACGGTTTCCCTGTAACGATTCCACAACCTACTTATAACACTTTGTGATGTTTCCAGCTCACGAGCAACATCCACTTGTCGCAACCCCGCTTGAAGCATTCCAACCGCTCTGTTTGCTTCCGCGGATGTTAAATGTCTTAAAGGCATTGCAAAATAATCAACACCCAATTACTGTTGTATTTAATCGTATAAAACGACTTCTGAAACTAAAACGAGAGAATCTTTCGAATTCGACCTGACAAAAAATATTGTTTACTTGATATTGTGATAACAAAAAATCCTGATTTTTTTTTACGGCAACAAGATTAACACTAGATTCCAACCAAAACATCAGAATTGTCGGTACTAATTTGAATTATGGTATATGGCAATATCCCCTAATTTTTGCAGCCAGTGTATTTTGATATTGAAATTAATTCTATATGAGATAAGTTTTTTTAATATTATTATCTTCTATGGCCTTTGGGATTTGAATCAACATATTTTTAATCGAGAGGCACCTGTCCCAAAACTAGGAAAAATTGATTTTCGTAAAAGTTCATTTTTCTACTAAAGCATCATTAGATTTGAACACATAATTTAATGTTTAGTTTAAATTCTCATGGATTATTCAGTTCAACAACGAGTTTTGTGAAAATATAAAGGGAAACTTAATAGAAATAGATGTAGCGACAGAACATACCGCTAAAAACTCTAAAAGAGTTTTGCGAGAAGTGTTTAATGGCCGACTCATTTCACTATTTGTGAATTTAAATTGGCTTTTAAGGTCCACGGACTTAACTGCACCAGACTTTTTTCTGTGGGGCTATTTAAAGTCAAAGGTTTTTGCAACTCGTCCAGAAAATATCCAAGATCCTAAAGTCCGAATTCCTAAAGAGGTCTCGTGAATAGATCAGTGTTTCCTTTATCGTGTTATAAATCATTTCTTGTCAAATCTTAAAAAGTGCATTGAAGTTAGTGGCACTTACTAAAAAGACGTTTGGATAAGTCGTTTGTTACAGTAATCCCAAAGAGTAAATTGTAATTAAGTGTAATAAAATGTTAATTTTATTAAGTTTTAACAATTTTTCTGGACAATTAACATGGGTAGCCTATTATGGGGAACCCTGTATAAAAAAACGACTAAACATCTAAAAAAAACACAAATCAAGGACACATCAAAACATAGTATCTCATGTTGTTGTTTGACCAATAATATGTCGATAAACTTTCATTTTTGCAGAAGTTATTTGGCAAAGTTTTCGTTAAACATACATGTGTCTTACATATAAAAAACGAGATTTACTATTGACATATATCGCTTTAAACAATGCGGTTAAATAATTGCGCAACCCAGTCGCTATATTGAGTGAGATATTTTATCTCCGAAGAAATATTTTAGCGGACTGGTTACACCGAACTTTATTTTGAAATCTATAAAAAAACAAACGACGTTGCGCAATCGTAAAATATCGCGATAAAATGATTGTTGGACTTCGATCGAATTTATTTATTATATTATACTCGCAGATTATATTATTTGTAACATTTAGTCTAGTTTAGAAGTGTGTTTTCTGCGAAAAATAGTTTTGAAAGCTTGGAAAAATATGCAAATCTTAGAAAGGAGTTTTCAGGATTTTTTCTACCGATAAAAATTGAAATTGTTATTAACAAAAAACGGAATAAAAAAAAGCCATTTCGATTTTTAAAGATAACTCAAAAACCATAAGAGATGGGGGAAATTGCAAAAAAGATCCTTGAAGAGGGGGAAATTTCCGAACACTTTAAAGAACCTATTTCTGTTAAAAATTTAACTTAAAGATAATTTTGCAACAAGTTAGACAATTGTTAGTCTTTACCGGATGTCGTTGGGGAATAGTTATTTTCCTAACAAGTGCGCAAAGTGATACTTTTCCGCACGCGACTGCCGTTGCCCGAAGTACGTGAAGCGGAGTTCGGGAAAGCAGTCAAGTGCGGAAAAGTCACTTTGCGCAAGCGTTAGGAACAAAATTTTTCCTACGAGCGTCAGATAATACCAATATTAAAGCAATGATTATTTTTTAAATGTTTAATCTGAAAGAACTACTACAACATATTTATAAATGGGAATTATTTGTTGATAACATTTACAACAAAAGAACAGTTATTAGCATATTGTAAATTAATTGCAGAACCTGTAATTTCATTTAGCGGGTGGCTTATGGAAGCGCTTATTGTACGGCTTGATGAAGGTTGACTTAGCTCAGGAGGGGAGTTGTTCATGGTCAATATTTTATTCGACATATCCTTTTTCTGATTTGTGGATTCATCAATGTAGCTCTCAGCTACAGCCGTTGATTTCCAGCCCCCAAGTCGCTTGACATTGGTAATTCCTTCTCCAGAATCCGCTAACATAGTCGCAGAGGATCGACGAAAACTATGTCCAGGTATCTCTGGATTTTTAATTTTAGGTATGCAGCAATTTCTGAAGGCATTTTACCTATTGAATTTATTCCCACACATTGCGTACTGCATGCTCCTTGTTTATACTGACAAAAAAACGTCTGTGTGGGGTTGTGGTTTTCGCAAATTTGCATATTTACGGTACAATTGCAGATAAAGTCCGTTATTTGTTTCATCGGACACTACAAAGATTCTGGAAGTGTTATTTTTACTATCAGGAATTTTCACCTCTATAAAAATTTTCATTATCCTGTATGTCATCAATCATTATTTTTGTAACTTCATCTCTCCTACAAGCACCGGCTAATCCAAAAATTGTAGCAACTTTTATTAGAAGGTAAATATTATCAGGTGCTTCTTTCATGAATCTTCGAAACTTCTTTTTTTGCTGAAAGTTTTGATTTTTTTGGCCGGTATCCCACGTTTTGGTGTTTAAGTAGTGATGTTAGCTTCAAATATGAACTTAAATCAAGGTTCCTTTTCACTTTGAGGACACATATTAACATAGAGCACTTACTCCATAAAGTATTAGGTTTATATGTTTTTTGCAAATCCGCAAAATAGGCCAAGAACACTTCTTCTTTAATACTTTTTGTCCCCTTGCTGGAGCACCAGTTTTCGAAATGACTATATTGATTCTCATATTTTTCACGAGATTTTGCTGGTAATAAATTCAAACTTACGGTATTTGCTGCATCCAGGATAGAATCTGGTAGCTCCTCATCGGAACTACTCATTTTAAATAATTATTTTTGTCGGATTTTTATTTAATTAAAAAAAGATACTATGACGCCTTTTCATTAAAAATGCTTGTTTGTATTGAAATTCATTTGTGCAATTGCTTGTTCATGTGGAAACGAAGAAAAAATCTGACATGTGTTAAAATCACCAAGATTACATATTGTTGCTTGACTTGTCATAATCATTTATTATTATTATACAGGGTAATTAAAAAATTTTTTTGTTTTAGTTGAAATATTGAAAATTACGAAGTAACAAACAAAAAAGAGAATAAACTAAAACTTGCAATGGCCCGTATATTGCATGAAATACCCCCCCAAATTTTAAAATACATATAAATCTTGCTTCCTGAAAAGGGTTTTTGAGTATTTTATTTTTTTCCCCACCTATTTTAACTTTGGACTCAAATGCGTGGGGGAAAAAAGGGCTTTTCCGCACGCTCTAAAAACGATATTTTTTTTTAAAAGTGGTCATAGCTGGAATCTGTTTTTAAGTTTCTGCAATCCCCCAGGGGCGTAACTGCAAACCTGGAATCTAAAAAAAGGTTGTTTCTGTGAATTTTGTTATATTAACCCAACAAAAAAAAAACCCGATTTTTTTTAAATCGAGGATAATTTGAACCTTTTTGTTTGACAATTTTTGCTGTATCCCCCAAAAAAAAAATGGTAGGGGGGGAAATTTAAAAGGGTTTTCCCAAAAAACACTCGGGGCTTAAAGGTTAAGCCGATTTTAAAAGCTTACTAGTTAAAAAACTATTCTTGCTTACATGTAAGATTTTAGAAGTTTTTTTTTCCGTCGGCGGGCTTTTTGACATTCCGTCGAAATGGTTAATTTTCAAAAATTAAATCATTGTATAAATTTTTTCCTTGAAAAAGTAGCTTAATAATGCCCAAACAAGCTCGCGAAACCCGTATCTCATATCTTGTTCCTTACCTAATATTTAGGCCAAGTCAATAATAAAAACTATGTCTACAAGAAATTTTATAAGACAAATTGTGTATTTTTACAAAGCAATTAAGGTTATATAATTTTTCAAATGCAATACTTTACGAGTTATGATAAAAAACGAATTCCAGGGATCTTAAAAAACTGAAAATTAGATTTATTGATTATAATTATAAAATTCATTTAAATAGTTATATAACCTAATTAGTTCCTAAAAATACAATAAGCCCATAAAATTTCTTGCTTTATAGTTTTTGAGATATTGACGTATAAAATTTTCTTTAGGGAATGAAGAGACTTTGTATTTCGTGCAAATTTTATTTAAAAAATTCTAGCAGAGCTTTCGGTAAAACCATCCTCAGTGCTATTCGTCGTCAAGCTGGAGCCGTAGCAATTTGAGCCAACAAAACATGTAGAGGGCTTTAGTAAACTATCACATTATTACGCAAAATAAAATAAAAGTCAAACAACATCAATATATGTTAAAAAACTATACCATTTTGTGGAAAGACAAACATGTGGATTTTTAAATAAAATTTGCACGAAATACAAAGTCTCTTCATTCCCTAAATTCTTACTTGCACACAGCCACATTCAAGTTTCAAAATTTTCTTTGGTCTAAATTTTAGGTAAGCAATAAGATACCGAGATATGGTTTTCACGAGCTTGTTTAAGCATCATTTAGTTACTTTTTATGAAAAAAAAATCATACCAACGCATTTATTTTATTTATTTTTTTTTTGAAAATTAATCATTTCTGTCGGAATTTCGAAAAAAGCCCTCTAGCGGCGACATGTAAAACCAACAAAACTTCAAATAATAAAACATTTATAGCCCAAAAATAGCTCTTTTTAACTAGCCCAAGCTTGTTAAAATCGGCTAAACCGTTTCGAAGATAAAGTGTGTTATTTTTAGAGATACAGCAAAAATTGTCGAACAAAAAAGGTTCAGATTATCCTCGAATTTAAAGATTGGGTATTTTTTTGTTAGGTTAATAAAACAAAATTTACAGAAACATCACTTTTTTAAATTCAAGATTGCACATACGCTCCCTAGCGGCCATTTTAGAAACTTGAAAAAATTTCCAGCTATTTTTTTGACCACTTTTACTAAAAATATTTTTCCCCAACGCTGTACGATAAACATTTCCTGAGATACAGCCGGCGTCCTTTCTTACACACGCCGCAATGGTCTAGGGATATATTTATTTCAATGAGTGTAAACGAGTTTTTATCGTGTTTAAATGTTTTGGGTTGGTAAAATATGTTAAGAATATTCATAAGAGATGGGCATTTTAATGTTTTTTTTTTTGTATAAAAAATGGACTAACTTTTTTTTACGGTTCAAAAATGGGACTTCTGCAAAACTTGTTTTTGAAATCAAAGTAGGTGGACATATCAGTTTTAAAATTTAAAAATATTGGTCAGTATATTGTAATCCAAAGTAGAGTATAGACTCCGTCTGTTACTTATTTATCATGCAAAGACGCCATCTTCCGGGATGGAAATGTTGCGAGCTGTTGGAATGTTAGAAGCTGGTACTAGGCAAGCTCGTGTTGCTGAAACTCTCCACACATCACAGAGCGTAATCTCACGATTATGGGCACGTTTCCAAGAAACAGGTGATGTTTCTGAAAGACATCCAGGTCCATCACGGCTGACTCGGCCTGCTCAAGATCGTTTTATTGTGCAAATGGCTAGAAGAAATCCCACAGTAACTGTTCCAGAAATAATGAATCGGGTACGCGAAACGCATAATATCGTAATTTCAAATTCTACAGTTCGGAACAGATTGCATGAAGGTGGACTACGTAATAGACGACCATTGAGATGCCAGCCACTAACCACACATAATAATCAATGGGCCCCAGTTCTTTTTACAGATGAATCTCGGTTTGAGTTGCATCCGGATTCAAGAAGACTGAGGATATGGAGAGAACCTGGACTACAAAGATCTTGAAAATGTGCAAGAAGTCCACAGTTGTAGAGGTGGCACAGTAATGGTGTGGGCTGGAATACGACTCGGCGGAAGAACCGATCTCGTTTTGGTTGAACATTTTTTAAACGCTCATCGATATGTGGAAGAGATTCTTCAACCATTTGTCTTACCCCATGCAAGACTTGTTGGACCAGACTTTATATTGATGCACGCACCTCGTCCTCATGTGCTAGACATGCTGCACAATTTTTACAAGACAACCAAATCACCGTTTTGCCATGGCCTGCCCCTCAATCCATAGCCTGCCTTTTCTAAATCCAGAACCAAGAACAACTGTTTGCTGCGTTAAATGTGCTTGGTTTGCATAGCTCAGGAAGATATGGACAATTTAATTCTGATATGCCAAAAGGTGTCGCGCAGTGATAAACTCCGAGGAGGTCATACTCGTTATTAAAAATTCATCATTATAAAAAATTGGTATATGTTTTAGAATAGACTTTTAATTTTGTTTGATATTTAGTTGAAATAAAAAAAAAAGGTTGTACGCCACTGTAGTTTTTCTTTTCTGGTATCTACATTTAATTAAAATATTACATTTTGTACAGAATATGATAAATTTCCATAAATTATCTTTTTTTGGCCATATATTTTTAAATTCTTTGATTTATATCCCTAAAATGGGAATATCCTTAGACCATTGCGGTGTGTGTATTTGAACACCCGGTACACTTCCATGGAATAGAAAGAGAACAAATCGTAGCAAGACCCTGGCTCGTCTTTCTATTTCTATATTCCGAACTGGCCATTTGGAAATCCGATTATAGTCGAGAAAAACTCGAGGAGTCGGGTTGCAGTTGTTCTATTCGCTTAACGGGGAAATAAAAGGAACCAACAAAAAAATATGATTGCATGCACGTAAACCGATCAGAAAAGATAGAAAATACGAAAAATGACGTGATAAATTTTCGTTTATTTTCCCTGTGTAACGACGGGGCACGTGACCGAACGCCGAATAAAGATTGGGGTACATAAAGTAACTGTAGGGTGCATAAAGAATGTAATTAAAGTGGAATTATGAGGATTGTCAAGAAGGGGAATTGAAATAAATGTGTGACTGTTGTTTTTTTTTCGTGTCTGAAGATTATAGATATGGGGAAATAACGATGGCTTAGTATAAAACCTCGTATGGCACAAAATATAAATTTTACAGGAGACATAAAAACTGATTTGCTGCACTATTTTGCCTAGAAAGATTTTAATTTTTTACATATTTTGGATTTGAACTAACACCCAAGAAATGTTTTGAAGTGAGAAAACACACTGTAAACACTTAAAAAATGCAGCCAATCTTGCTTGAATATACAAGGTCTTCACACTAAACCACTAAATCTTGTAAATAGCAGTATCTGAAATATTTTCAATTTATTTTCCCATCAAGCCTATCTGGTCCATTTCAAGCATTAAACGTAATGTCAGTAAATTCGAGTCCAAAGCCATCGCAATAAATAATTGTAAATGTTTAACTCAGAAGATCGAAAATAGATCCGAAAAAAGAGAGAACTGTACTCTGTAACTGTAACTCTTAATATTTTACTAGGTGTGGAAAAAATAAAATGAAATAAAATACAATGACTTTTTTAAAAATAATAGAAAATTATATAAAAACATTAATTAATCAAATGTTCAAACAATCCCCCATTAACAGCTAAACAAACCCCAACCGATCATAAAATTCATTTCTAACGTTCTAACGAAATTTTATTACATTCTAACGAAATAGCGTTTTGATGCTGGTTTAGGTTCTCAAATTTTACACTTTTATAAATGACACTTTTTAAGTGACTTCACAGAAAGAAGTCATTCGGTGAAAGATCAGGTGACCTGGCTGGTCAAAGTATCCAAACATTGGTACCAGGGATCCAATAATATTGCCGTTAAAAAGCATTTTAGTTACTTTCCTTCCTATACTAGGAATTCGGGCAGATCATTATTTGATCTTCCCGGGCAACTTCTTCCAAGGCGGGTCCAATTTGATTTTGAAATAAGTCCAAATAGGTTTCTGCTGTCAGGTTATAGTCCATAAAAAAGGGTCCAATGATATGGTGTCCGATAATTCCCACGAATACATTTGTTTTTTGAAGATATTGTGTCCGAGTATGAACAAAGCGAAGTTCATTTTCTTGGCTCCAATACTGGCAATTCTGAACATTTGGTTCATTGTTGAGGGTTAATGTACATTCATCGGTAAAACAAATATTTTTAAAAATTCTTATCGTTATTTGCTCTTACAATCATTTCAAAACAAAATGCCATTCTTCGCTCTTCATCTATTTTCTGCAGCTCTTGATGTTTTTCGAATTTATACGAATAATATTTCTGTTTTTTTAAAGTGCGCAATACCGTTCTATGATGTTTATTTACCTCTTGCCCAAGAACCCTCGTACTAACCATTTTGTTTTCCTTCACACTCAGAATAGTAAGATCTCTGTTCTCTCTTTCTTCGGCTCTATTTTCGATAGTGATGAGCGAGACCGGTCTTGGTCTTGGTCTTGCAGCAAGACCAAGACCGAGACCAAGACCAAGGCCGCCTTCTCGCTTGCAAGACCAAGACCAAGACCGGGGTATGCAAGACCAAGACCAAGACCAAGACCGAGGGGTGCAAGACTACGCAAGACCAAGACCGACCTGCAAGACTCTTGCACTTTTGTCACTTTTTTTTAAATTTTAATATTCAATTTTTATATTCAATATACAGAGGTTATTTCATACAGACATGACAAAAAATGTGTCGAGAACTGCCTAAAAAGGCGATTATTTTATGAGTAACAGGTTTTTTAATAAAATAATAATTAAATCGATCACTTCGTTTTTTAATAAAATTATCTAAAAACGATAACTAGTAGATTTAGTAACATGTTTCAAAAATAATAAGATTGTGACTCAATGGTCCGACAAAGCTCGATATCTCCAAAACCGTTTACGACAGAGAAAAACTAAGAGTACAAAAGTTATAGAAGCTAAAATTACTTACCTATTCCTAATGTTTTTTTTAATTAGGTATC
Source organism: Listronotus oregonensis (assembly GCA_019359885.1). NCBI lineage: Eukaryota > Metazoa > Arthropoda > Insecta > Coleoptera > Curculionidae > Listronotus > Listronotus oregonensis. The sequence goes on along the minus strand of JAHBCN010009076.1, from coordinate 21,126 downwards.
TAGTGATGCCACTTACTGGATCAAAAATTTCCAAAATCCAGGAAAACACTATTTTTGTGCCACACTGTAAGAAGTGGCATCATTAGATTGCTCCTTTAAACTAAGATATAAATGTAAAAGTGATGGTTTAATAAAAAATATATTTGTCATTTTATATAGGAATACTTTTTATATAAATGGATTTTAAATTTCACTTTCGGTTTAGACGGAAAAGTCAAAACAATGCCAACAGTATAATAATGACGTTATTTTTGTCAAAACCGAAAATATAATATATAAAAAACCATCTACGTCGACATTGTACCTATATGAAAGTTCAAGAATTTCCAGCATAATATACAGGAAGCGATTTTTTTAAATGAATTTTTTGCTATAATTTTTCTATTTTAGGTTAAAAGCTAAAAATAAGGAAGTTTTCTTGAGTGGTAGTGGATTTTTTGGAAAATTCTGAAATAGAAAATAATTTTTACATTTTAGGCCCTTTTTTCTATAATTTTTGTATATTCAGTTTTTTACCATTATGAACGGTTTCGGATATATCGATCTTTGTCGCACTATCGAGCCACCTTGTATAAGCAGAATGTTTATAAAGTATTTGTACAAACTTTGTACGGCCAATGTTTGACTAATTTGAACATAGAAAGTTTATTTGAACTGAAAAGCTTCCTAAATATCTTTTTTTTAATTAAAAACCAATGTTTACATATCAGAATCATTTTCATGGAAATTTCACATCTGGTTGAAATTAAAAGTTTTTTTTTGCCCTCAGAGTACTCAGTATTGTAATTTTATATGCTTCATCAAAGAAAATTTAAATATTTTCTATCACTAAAATGAAGCGCTATAAATAAATAAACCCCTACATTTAAAATATCCTTTTTAATCAAATAATTTAAATGTACATGTAAGGTTAAAATTGGTATATTTTAAAATTTTAAAGCAAAAATATAGTCTCCATCTTTATTTATTTGTAAGTATTAAAAAAATATATATTTTATTTAAGATTGCTTAGTTTAAATTATTACTACCAAAAAAAGCAAGACCAGCAAGACTCTTGCAGCAAGACCAAGACCGGGTGGTGCAAGACCAAGACCTTCTTTGGGCTTGCAAGACCAAGACCAAGACCAGACTTGCAAGACCAAGACCAAGACTATCCCGGTCTTGGTCTTGGTCTTGCTTTGCTCATCACTAATTTTCGATATCCTGAGTAGAATATTCACAATTATTTATTACGGTACCTTTGGACTCGAACTTACTGACAATACGTTTAATAGTCGAAATGGACGGATTGGGCTTGGTGGGGAAATAAACTGAAAACATTTCAGATACTGCTCTAAAACTGTTTCCCGCATAATGCCACTTAATTATGGATACCTTTTCGTCGATTGAATAATTCATATTTTTTCAAATACCGACTGTCACTGATTTGTTGTTACTTTTCCTCATGTCAGGGACAATAGTCATTTTACTGGTTTGGTGTTATCTGAACCGAAAGTTTGGTAATTTTGTAATTACATTTAGTTAAATAATTCAAGATTCGCTTATTAAAATTTTTTAAAACTTGGCCCGAGGGTTTGTCAGATTGATCTCTTCAAAAAGTTATCTTACATTTTTCTGTAAAATCTACAGGGTAGCCAATAATAAACCCCCTTAAAATTTACATGGGATTTAGTATTCATAATTTTCTATCTAAAACCACCAAAAGGTCATTAAAAAAAATGGAAATACGAGGTTTTCATACTAATTGTAAGCTCAAGATTAATTATTTGTTGTAATATAAAAAGAGTTTTCTTGTCTATGCAACTGTCGAGCTCCAAACGATCCCCGTACAAAAATTTTAACACTGTACTATTCTGATTTGTTAAAACTTTGTCTATGTGTCCTTTTTACCATTACACTAAAAATTCCAGCAAATTTTTTTGTTGATTATTGATTTACCTTTTTGGGTAGGGAATACTTAGAAATTCCACCGAAAATTTTGAACCTACTCTTTCCAACCAATCAGAAGCTTTTATTTACAATCATCTCCATGGCAACGACAAAAATTTCCGGAAATATTCATCCACTAGCACTTCCGGCGAAATTACACTGGAAATTTCCCTGTCACATTTGAAACGTCAAAATATTCAAAATAATGACGCGGGAATTACAGTGCCTTATTTATGTAGAATTATTACCATTTTTTTACTTAAAAAAGCATATTAATGTGAATATTTTTGCTTATAAAAATAAAAATTTATGCAAATTTGATTTGTCAAATGTTTAAAAAATTATTTATTACATTAATACTAAATAAGAAATTTAATAACAAATGTTTGTAACTAAATTTAAGTGATGTTCAAATTCTAACAAAAAGTTTTCTCGTTTTAATGGAGAATAAATAGGACTTAAAACTGAAATTTGCTCGGAATATTGTAAATGTCTATGTTTAGTAAAATATATAAAATATTTAGACACAGGTTTATTTAATTTGAATTTAGATATTTTATTAAATTTACTTGAAGATTTTACTAAATATTCTTGGATTCTTGTAAACAGTTTTTCATCCGTGGTTTCTTCGTAGTTAAGATCTTCAATGCATTTTGATAAATAGGGAAGCTGACGATGGTATTTTTTAATGTCTGAATATTCTTTGCACAAACTACACAATCCGTATTTTGTTAAGTCTAAAGCCATTTTTATACTATACACTAGGTATACTTTTTCTGTTGTCGATTCAGTTTTTTAATAATTAGATAGTACCTAATAATCTATTTTTTACGTAGTTGACATTTTGTAAGTCTAGCGGCCATTACTACGTTCTTTTTACATTTCATGGCCGCCTAGACGTTTTTAACGCATCAGCGAAACAAGACATAGATAGGGCTTACTTCAGACTAATAATCAAAAGTAACTGATGTTCCACTAATATTAGTAGATTAAAGTTAATAAAAGATAGAAATATAAGATGCCTTTAAATTATTTATAAAGATTCTATGCAACTAAAGTTAGAAATTTGCATTTTATTTTACTAAGAAAAAGCTTCATTTGTTAAGCATAAAATCTTGAAGTAGGGTACTTAAAAGTCATAATTATCAAAAGTAAATGATGTTCCACTAATATTAGTAGATTAAAGTTGATAAAAGATGGAAATATAAGATGTCTTTAAGTTATTTATAAAGGTTATATGTAACTAAAGTTAGGAATTTGCATTTTAATTTACTAAGAAAAAGCTTCATTTTGTTAAGCATAAAATCTTGAAGTAGAATTTATATTTTTATTCGAAATTTATACTGGGTTCAAAATTTTCTTACCGAATATCCCACGAGCTTAAATTATTACCGGAAATTTTCTTCGGTCACGAATATTTTAAGAAAATTACCCGTCGTCAAAATATTCGTGACCTCAAAAAATTTCCGGTAATAATTTATGCACTAGGGATATTATAAGTGAATATTTCACTCATGTATAAATTTTTCCATAAGACACGTTAAAAATCAAAAAATTTATTGCCCAGACAACGTGGTATTTCCACTTACTTACAAACACAGAACAATCGAACCTGTTTGTTTGTATTGTTAATAAATTTTAATAAGTTAACCAAACATTATTAATTCCTTTAATAAAATAGAGACAAAATACTGAAATTGTTACCTCCTTATTTTTGTCATGCTTTTATGTATTTTTTTAGTTTTTCTTTTTTAATTTCATGATGCTTGGAAAGCCCGAGTATTATGTTTTTTTTTAAGTTTCTAGGACATGAACTTAATACAGCTGTTTTAACAACGCGTTCACCTTGGTGCAAACAATCTTTTATTACACTACTATATCGTAATAATCTGCGTTAGCGCAAAAACAATGATTACAAGGTTTATGAACATTACTTTAGGGTAAACAATATATTTTTCTTGAAATTTAATTTGTTAGATCTATGTGTGTCTATCAGAACTGGAAAGGATCCTTAAAAAAAAATTGATTTACAAATCCAAAGCCTCGTAAAGGAACTGAATCAAGAAAAAGAAACATATTCCAGGGAATTGATTCCTATTTATCGGATCGCGAATCCGGATCATTATTTAGTTTTTATACTTACAAACGATATGAATGATACTACATACCGGATGTTGCTCCGTCGAGCGGGACATAGGGTATCCCATGTAAATTTTGAAGTGGTCCAATATTGGCTCCCCTAATTATTTTAGAAGAAAATATTATTAGGATTTTTTAAAGAGCACGAAAAGTTGTACCCAGTGTACAAATTTCAGCTCTTCTCAGTCCGCCAGCTAAGAGATAAATGCTAAAATAAGTTACGAATCTTCTTACGCGCCCTGTATTATTAGAAGTTTATAATAAAATACCAGAAAAATTATTTAACCTCTTACTCTCAAGTTGTCAGTTCAATGTCACATCATTTTTAAATAATGAACTACTCAAATCAAGAAAAATCACTATTATAAAATGGTTTATCAGGGAAATAGTTATCGAAGAGTAGCGACATGTTTGCAGCCTATTTTCCCAATAAATCAGACAAATAGAACGGACGATAAAAAATTTGAAACTACAGGCACAGTAATCAATAATTGCAAATGTGAAGAAAATCGACGTGAAAATCAGAGACAAATTGTACAAAACGAGAGGGATTTAGACGTGATACTTTGTGTAGAGGAGGCCGAAGGAAACATTAGCACGAGACAACTGGAGGACATTACTGGACAAGACCACACCACAATATCTCGAATTTTAAAAGATGTAAGTACCACGCTTACAAGTACGAAAGACACCAAGAATTAAGAGACGGAGACGAAATACGACGACAGGAATTTTGCTTTGAGATGATGGAGAGGACAAACACGGGAAGAGGTTTTTACAAAATATTTGCTTTACTGACGAATGCACTTTTACATTGAACAACGAACCCAACATTCAAAATTGCCGGTACTGGAGTAACGAAAACCAAAATCGATTTGTTGAGACAAGGACTCAATATCCACAAAAAAATAATGTTTTGGCGGGATATCTTTGGACCATTTTTCCTTGACCGAAATTTGAATGCGGAGTACTTTCTGGAACTTTTAGAGGAACAAATTTTGCCTGCTTTGAACAACCTTGCTCGTGAAAATCAAGAGATTTGGTATCAAATGGATGGCTGGGAAACGATAGTCAATAACATATACTATGAGCTGCCGAAAGATGAAAATTTTAGCATTAATAGTTTTTATTCAATCGCACTATAAACAAATTAGGGCCTGATCTTGTAAGTGCCGTGAATATTAGGCAAATGGTCCGATTTGAATTTTTTAAACGGCTTTTAAAGTTGAGATTAAAAGCTACAAATTGTATATCTCACATTTTCTATAAGTTTGAAGAACATTGTTAAAAATGCTTGTGAACCTAGCGCGTCGAGCGAACATTCGCGACCGAGACGTACTGAGTCGACAGTGGAGAAGGCACCGCGCCGCAGCTTTCGGATCCTTAAAAACGAATAGATTCCTGGATTCGAATCCAAAATAATTAGATTCCTCCCCAGCTCTGTTAAACAATATATTTTTCTTAAAATCGAATTGGTTAGACCTATGTGTGTCGATCCATTACATAGTTGCCACATTTTTTTTATTTACTTGTTACTTTGCAAATTCAATTTGAAACAGAAATAACATTTCTTGTAATTTCTTTACAGCATCGGCAGGATAGAAGATGAGCTGGGCAACCTCAAAAACTGGCAGAATCCAGTATAGTTAACATTCCCCCGGCTATTCAGGACAGCTCCCCAGACACCCCGCAGCCCAACGCCTACGACTTGAAACAGGGTTGGATGAATGGCATTTTCGGCTGCCTAAGGCCTGTCTTAAGTATTATCGGGAAGGGGTGGTGGAGATAACAATAAATAATTAAAATTAAAAAGTATATATAAAAATATATTTAAAATATCATATATATAATTTTATATATATCCATTTTGTTAATAAAATTATATTCTATAAAACAAAAGTTATTTAATGTTCTAAAATATTTAATAATGAAGTAAAATGTTTCTGCACTTTGTCATCTTTATTTGTAAAAATAAGGAAAAACACAAAAAACTTATTTTTCAACAAATTTTTCTGACAGACTGACGGCATTAATGCCGGCAGGGTTCCATTTGGATTAGACACTATTGGGAATGTTTAACTCTACTCCAACACCATCTACATTTGAAATAGAAATATAGTAAAAACCCAAAAATGACTTAATATTATAAATTTTAAACCATTTTGTATTGATATATATATAAAATCATTTATATATATATATATATATATATATATATATATATATATATATATATATATATATATATATATATATATATATATATACCGGGTGTTTCAAATTCGACTCTCACCATTGGGATCTCGGAAACTATAGGAGATACGAAGATGGTTAAATTGGGGCAAAGTTGGGCATTTAGGTGCCTAACAACATGCCGTTTAGAAAGTTGTAAAATTCTGAGTACTTCCGGAGATATCCGAAAAAAAACGAAATTTTGCGATTTCGTTTTTATTTTTTTCTGGCGTTATTTAAAGAGATATGAAAAAACAAAAGACACTTTCTCATGGCCACTTTTTAAGCTCTACAAAACAGAGCTGAGAGATTTTCCGTACGACGTTTCGTTTTCGTTAGACCATCATCAACTTTATTTTTTTAAATACGGACCTGGGTTTTTTATTTAATTTTTGTGAACCTCTTATTATCCCAATTACAAAAATGTATAACACTTAATATTTATTAACAAATATGGAACGCCCCTATAAGAAATGATGTGCGTTCCTTGTCTTACTCATTGTCTCTTATGGAAAATATGTTTATTTAACAAAAAAATATGAAGTGTTATACATCATTGTAATTGGGATTATAACTGCTTCATATCTAGCTTCGTTTTCGAGAAAAAAAATAAAAACCACATTAACTCATTCTAAAAGCTATCCATGGACAACATAAAATAAAAACCAAAAATAAAAAATTTCGACCTTAAAGTAAATAAGCAAAATGTCCACCTTCTCATAAAATACGGGACTGCAATCGATTATATATCATAAATATCCTTAAACGATTTGGTGAACCAATAACTTTTTTGTAGTTTTTTTAAAAAAAAATGATAAATAGATTGCAGTTCCGTATTTTATGAGAAGGTAAAAATTTTGCTCATTTACTTTAAGGTCGAAATAGTTTATTTTTTATTTTTGGTTTTTATTTTATGTTGTCCATGGATAGCTTTTAGAATGAGTTAATGTGGTTTTTATTTTTTTTCTCGAAAACGAAGCTAGATATGAAGAAAACACAGGAAAGTAAAAAGTTGTATTTTTAGTTGCTTAATCTTAAAAAATATAAAACTATAAGAAAAAGTCATTGGTGTACTTTTTTTCGTCAATAATATCGCTGTGGTGCCCATTGAGACGCCACTGGAGCTAATAATTTCAATCTAGTTAGAGGTAAATAAGCACCTTATAACTTCAGGCGTTAGGCTTTCCTCCTTTAATTGTAAATTTTCTTTATCATAACCATCTATTTGAGAATGTGGCTCGTATTTAATCGGCCAGTTTATAAAATGGCTGAAAACACTAGCCGTATTATAAAATAATTCAAACTAAACGATTATTTTACAATGTGGCCGCGTTTTATAAAGTGGCTAGCCATTTTAAAAAAACGCGGAATTTACTATGTGGCTACGACATATACATACGTAACAAGATCACGCCATAAAATATTAATAAAATTCAATCCTTTGTTTATAAAAATTTTATAACTTTGATTTTTCCAAAAATCAAAGTTTTAAAATTATTATAAACAAATGATTACATTTTCTAAAACTTTTATGGCGTGGTCTTGTTGAGTATGTTTATAAGAAGGGCTCCACAAAGCGAAAAATTTGTTCAATTATTGAAACATTTTTTTTAATGTAAAATGAAGATTAAGTTTCGAAAAATTTTGTTAATTGACAATATTGTCTTACTTGTTGAAAAATGAACGTTTAGTTAAATTTTCAACGGGAATTAATTCTTTAAAGTGTTCTAAATACACCACAATTTTTTACAAATTATTATTAATATTTAATACCCCAAAAAACAATTATTCAGTGTGACGTACTCGGTTTTGACGCCGTGTGTAGTTGGGACTTTTTTATCGGAAATTTCCTTCTCTTAAAAGATCTTTTTTGCAATTTTCGATATCTCTTATGGTTTTTGAGTTATCGTCAAAAACCGAAATGACTTTTTATTTTGTTTTTTGTTAATAACAACTGCAATTTTCATTGTCAGAAAAAATCCTTAAAACGACTTTCTCAGATTCGCATTCCGCGTCGAACGAGCTATAGCCAAGGAAGTTTAAAGGTGTATGGAAGCCCAATACTGTAGAACAAAATTGTCCAGGCGTGCAGGGCAGCGGGAATCGGGGGATTGGCCCGCGGAGTTTGCGCAATGAATAGTAGGTCAGGGCCGGATTTCCATAATTCTTTGTTACTATCTATAAAATTGACATCATCAAATGTCAAATTCCAACATTCACTTTTTTTTTGCACAAAATTGTTGGTTATTAAAGGATACTACTATAGAATATTTAAAATTATTGTGTAATATTAGATTTTATATCATCTGATATAATATGGAAAGAATAGATGGCGCCACTTTACTGGTCGATATTTTTGGAAGTTTTGTATTTTTACCAAAAATCTTTGTAAATAAATAAAAACACGATTTTTTAAAATAAATTTCAAACATTGTATGATAGTATTATGTACTTATCACCAATTTTGTGATAAAAGAAGGGCAAGATAGTGTAAATGAGTTTAATCTAATCCTAAGATTCTGGTTGTACATTAAAAAGTGAAAATTTTATAATTGCTTTTTAGGCATATACTTTTCACTAATAACAAACATTCATGAGACAGAATAACAGTGGTTAAAAATGTTTAGTAACCTTTGGTACCTGAGTATCCATTGTAACAGTATCCGTTAAATATTATGTGTCTACAGTATGTAAAAAGTTGATAATGCAAGATTAAGAAAAAATCTAATTTATTTTTAAACAAATGGTATTGTCTCGAAAGTTGCCTCCTCTCCGATTTTGATCAAATTTGGTATACAGGGGTTTTTGGGGCGCTGATTACAAATCTGAAAAATCTTTTCGGCAACGTTTCGTTTCCGAGATCTTCATCATCAAAGTTGAAAATTAAACTAACCTCATTTTCACTATATTCTCCCTTCTTTTTGTACACAATTCTTGATTTTTACACTAAAGTGGCACACGATATTTTATAAACACCTTTTAAAACCTTGTATTTTTATTTATTTTACATCTTTTTTCCATTAAATTGCGAACTTTTAAGTTCAAAGGCAGCAGCCATATTTGCTTAAAAAATAAAAGTGTAAAAAAGGTGTAAAATAAACATAAAAAAAAGTTTTTAAGGTGTTTGTGAAATATTGTGTGCCAATTTAGTGGTAAAATAAAGAATTTTGTGCAAAAAGAAGGAGGAATAGTGTAAATAAGGTTAGTTTGATTTTCAATTTTGATGATGATTATCTCGAAAACGAAACATTGCCGAATTTTTTTAGATTTGTAATCAGCCCAAAAAACCGTACCAAAATTGTACTTCCTTTCATTCAATTAGAGGGACCTGTATATATTAAAATTTGCTTGGTCTGCCCAGTAATCAATAATTTTGATCCTTTAAAAAAGTGTACTAAATTATTAAATGAAATAAAAGTACCTAAATGTAAACCTTATTTCTTTTTAATAATCCACAGAAATACACAAACATTGTGGAAATCATCTAAAAGATAGTTAAGATTGCCTTACTTTTCTCACTAATATTTCCTATGAAATTTTCATTTTCTATTATTCATAATTGATATATTATTATTTATTCGGTTACCTAACGTTACGTCTTATAAGAAGCACCTAATTTAAATATAAAAAATACTTACCTAAAGTTAAAAAGACGGGTATGTTACCCTTGAATTTGTTACGATATTATAAGTAACAAACAATAAACACAAAATTATAGTCACAATTTAATAAACACTAATCACTAAAATAAGAAGGTTTTGATCAATCCAAAAAACGGTACTCCGGCTCTCATAAAATTATAATGTGTTGGCTAACTTCACACTGATTTATCAGTGTGTAAGTAGGCAACACATTAAATTATTTCGTGGAATTTCGTTATTGCGCAGAATCGGCGGGGCCAACTCTGACAGTTATTTTCATACTGGGCTGGACATTTTTTGATCGAAATTGGGCTTCCATACACCTTTAAACTTCCTTGGCTATAGCTCATATTTTTCGACGCCTTCCAACTATTTTTTGCAGGAAACACACTTCTCAACTAGACTAATTGTATTTTTTTACTTTAGATGACTGGGAGATTCCATTCGAAAAAATCACAGATCTCCAATTTATCAGTTCTGGGGGACAGGGAGCTGTATTTTCCGGATATCTGAGTAATACTCCTGTAGCTGTCAAAAAGGTGGCCGAACTTAAAGAAACGGATATTATCAATTTGAGGAAATTAAATCATCCAAATATAGTAAAATTCAAAGGGGTAAGTCATCAATATTACAAAATAATTATTTTTTGACGCTAATTAAACATTTTTTTTCAAGATCTGCACGCAAGAGCCCTGTTTCTGTATAGTAATGGAATTTTGTCCGTACGGATCTCTGTTTAACTTGCTCAAAAATCAGAAAAACGTCGTGACCATCAACAGGGTGGTATCGTGGGCCAAGCAGATCGCCAGCGGGATGCACTATCTTCACATGCATAAAATTATACACAGAGATTTAAAAAGTCCCAAGTAAGTGTGAATTTTGTTATAATATACAGGGTTATTTATTTTAAAGTTTACAGGGATTTATTTATGAACTTCCTCTACTTACGGGGTATTCCATTTAAAAATACGTCACTCGTGCTGTAACTCATTTGTTTTTGTTTCAAATGTTTTTTTGATTAGATTATTAAATTTACGGAAAAAATCAGAAATGGCTATATTCGTTTTTTACAAAAGTACAGGGAAGTTCAAAATAAAGCCTGTTTAAAATGGATAACCTGTACATTTGCAGGATTTCATCAAAAACATTAATTTGTAATTTTTATTGAGAATGAGAATGAACTTGTGTTGTAATTGCAAGTTGAGTGTTTAAACATCGTTAAAAACTTGCTACTAATTCTGATTTTATAAACACTTATTTTTAGAAATTGTTAATTTAATTATAAACTATATCTCTCTAACATTAAGAACAATTAATAAAATAAAGTTTAATTGGGTTTCCTAACTGCGTAACTGAAATTATACATTTATAATTATGAATAAATTATAGAAGAAAAAAACGGTTTCGTATGTTGTTTTTAATGAAGGCACATTTTAAATGGTTGGTTTTTCCTCGATTGAAATCGATGGTAAACAATATTATGGGGTCGGTTTAATATACAGAGTGTCTGACATTTTTAGAACCGTTGATAACTTATTATTAAATGTGTAAAATACAAAAAAATTATTGTGTAAATTTTTCTTTACAATTATGCCAATAAATTTGGAATAATTTGAATGTGTAAGACGGCATCAAGGCAAAGCTGTATAGTAAATTACGACCTGAATCTTTATAGCCTTTTACCTTCTCTTTTTAAGTGTGTTATCGGCGAAGAAGAAGTTATTAAAATCAGCGATTTCGGGTCGAGAACGTGGAATGGAGTAAGCGAAAAAATGACTTTTGCCGGAACCGTGGCTTGGATGGCACCAGAAGCCATTCAAGGTTCTTGCAGCGAGAAGGGTGGACATTTGGTCGTTCGGAGTGGTTCTTTGGAGTTACTTACGTGTGAAGTTCCTTATGATGGAATGGAGCAAGGTATGGATGGATGCCCTCGCATTCCTTCATAAATCAAAAACTGATTTTTTCAGGTGCTATAATGTACTCGGTGGGTTGTGGCAAATTGAAGCCTCCCATCCCACCACCTGCCCCGAGGGTTTCAAACTGATCCTCCAAATGTGTTGGAAGCACAATCCAAAAAGAACGGCCCAGCTTCAAGCTGATCTGCAATCATCTGGATCGCGGCTGTAGAAATTTTGGCTAAATTTAAAGACGATCAATTCTTAAAAGACGCAGGAATCTTGGAAGGCGGAAATTAAGAGTCAGATCACCCAGTTCGTCGAGCAGCTCCAGAAACCCCAAGATCGAGTATCGTTTGAAGGAAGAACAGCTGATCAAGGGAGAGATGGAAATCAAGCATATTTTGGACATCAAGGAGTTGTATGACAGGAAATTGGAGCAGGTATGTTGACCATATAAAATTCTCAGGCAAAATTACGAAATTTAGTAAATGGGGGTATTTTGGGACGCTGATCAAGGTGTTATAACTTAATATTTAGAAGTTTCCAACAAAATTTGACGCCTCAAAAACCCCCGCATATTAAATTTCATTAAAATCGCCGTGGGTCCGATAAGTAAAAAATTACCTTTCATTTTTTTATTTGCGAAAAAATAAACGGCACGACACTTCTAGGTTCACCAACTCTGCGCCGAGCTCACCGGCATGATGCAAAGAGAGAGATCCAAAACGGCAGGGGTGTTGCAGTTGGAAAGAAAGGGCGAGAGAAGACGCAGATTCCTGAATTGGAAAAAGATGGATAGACCGCGTAGGAGTAACAGTAATAACCAAAGCACCACGCCTACCAGTCCCGAATGTAGCCTGACGAGTCCCGAACATTCACAAAACGTAAGTTTGGTACCGTAGACAATTATAATGCCCATGGTCCAAAGGGACCCTTCGGAATCCTTTATATGTTTTTTCTTTCTTTAGCCTCCCGCCAAAGCGCCTCTCTACACCACCTTTGAACCCTGCTACGGAATCCATCACAACTCAAACGTCGACAGGATCTTACAGAAAAAGGCATCACCGGACCAACTCTGGCTCCCCGAGGAGCTCTGGGTTTGGTTCCAGAGCTTCAGTTGCCGAGCATCGATTGTGGTTGATGCTGAAACTCAAACAGGTAAATATACAGAGTGTTTAAAGAGTTTTAAACTTTTTTAAGTGGGTAATAATTTTTTTAGACTGCATGGATATCAGCGAAAACGACCTGAGCAGCCCGACAGTGAGTTGCAACAACACTGTGACGTCATCCCTACAGGAGCGCCAACCGTTATCCTCAGGAGTGATACTGCAAGAGTTTGGCGAGGAAGGGGACGACGAAGCGGTGAACGGCAACAGCGTGCAATTGCATTATATGGTACATCATACTCAACCGAGTAAGTTGGAAAATCTACTTTCAGCATCATCCAGACAGATCTAAACCTCTTTTTTCAGGCATACCGATATTTACAAAGATGGACTCCGATCTACGAGCCCCGTCATCTTTGACACCGCGAGGACAAGATGAATCGAAACATCGACACGCCGGAAGTGTCCAGCGAAGAAAATTTGGAGGCCATCAGCAGGAAGGTTTCCGCCATCACGATCTACAGTCCGGAAAACGGAAATATCGCTGAGAACTTGGGCGATATTATACGGAAAAGGACCATGTCGGAGACGAGAGATGCGCTGGACAGAGACAGCACGGAAGACGCGGCCAACGAGGACAGTTTTACCGACGAAGAGGGAGAGATTTATAACCATTCCTTAAGGAGGAGAAGGTAAAACAAATTATTGAGTAGATGAAATATGATTGTACCGGGTGGCCAAATAAGAGGTAGCGGCTGTATCTCAGAAAATGTTTATCGCACAGCGTTGGGGAAAAGTGGTCAGAGAAATAACTGGAAATTATTTTCGAGTTTCTGAAATGGCAAAAGGGCGTACCTGCAATCTTGAATCTAAAAAAGTGAAATTTCTGTAATTTTGCTTATTAACCTAACAAAAAAATACCTGATTTTTAAAGTCAGAAATTTGAACCTTTTTGTTTGAAAATTTTGCTGTATTTCTAAAAATTAGTGGTGGGGGTATTTAAACGTTTCCGTAAAAGCACTCTGTATCCCAAACGGCTTAGCCGATTTTAACAAGCAGGCTGGTTGACAAAGCTATTCTTGGGCTATAAATGTTTATTATTTGAAGTTTTATTAGTTTCACATGTCGCCGCTAGAGGCCTTTTTTCAAAATTCCGACAGAAATGGTTAGTTTTCTTAAAAAATTGAATGCATTGGTATGATTTTTTATAAAAAAGTAGCTAAATGATGCTTCAAGTGCGAAAATGTGTCTCGATATCTTTCCTTACTTAAAATTTAGGCCAAAGAAAATTGTCTCCTTCAATATCTCAAAAACTATAAAAGCTACAAAAATTTTATATGACATAAATTTGTGTTTTTATGGATCCTTTAATTTAGGTTATATAATTTTCGTCTAAATGCAATACTTTACGAGTTATAATAAAAAAATCGAAATTTTAGGGGTATACCTAAAAGAAATTGATTTTTTATTATAACTCGTAAAGTATATCATTTAGGCAAAATATTTATAACCTAAATTAAAGTTTGGTAAAAATAAAATTAATGCATATAAAATTTCTTGTAGCTTTTATATTTTGAGATATTGACGTATACAATTTTCTTTGGCTAAATTTTAGGTAAGGAACAAGATATCGAGATACATTTTCGGAGCTTGAAGCATCATTTAGCTACTTTATGGAAAAAATCATACCAATGCATTTAATTTTTTAAAAATTAAACATTTCTGTCGGAATTTCAAAAAACCCTCTAGCGGCGTATATGTGAAACTATCAAAACTTTTAAATTTATATAAATTTATAGCCAAGAAAAAGCTCTTTTTTAAATAGCACAGGGTTTTTAAAAATCGGCTCAGCCGTTTCCAAGCTACAGGGTGTTTTACGGGAAAAAACCCCACCACTTATTTTTAGAGATACAGCAAAAATTGTCAAACAAAAAAGGTTCAAATAATCTCGACTAAAAACAGTATTTTTGTTAGGTTAATAGCAAAATTACAGAAACATCACTTTTTAGATTCAAGATTGCAGTTACCTTTACGACCATTTTAGAAACTTGAAAACGATTTTAGCTATTTTTCACTTTTTTCTAAAAATATTTTTCCCAACGCTGTGCGATAAATATTTTCTAAGATACAGCCGCCTTTCCTCAAATTCAAAAGCTTTTTTGACTTACTTTTATATATTGACATTTTTTTTTGTTTTCTCTAGTAAAAAGCTAACTTTAAACAATTTTGTTTAGCAAACCAACTAAGGATATCGTTAAACAAAGGTAAAAATAGGCCTAAAAATTCACATGCATACAGGGTTGGGCATATGTATTCCTTAACATTTAAAAAAACATAAAGAAATTAACCATTTTGAGCTATTTAAAAAAAAATTGTTTACAACCTTCTTTAATAACCCCATAAAAAGAAATCTACTGGCGTCAAATCGGGCCTCCTGGGTGGCCACGAAATGTCGCCTTTTTAAAAAATCTCCTTCTGGAACCATCTCCTAACTACCGGCAGTTACTCGTTAGAAGTGTAGCAAGGGGCTCCATCTTGCTGCAACTACGTGTTTCGGAGGGTCCACCTGAGCCTTAAAACCTACAACTGGCTAAATACAAAGAAAACAATAAATTAGAAGTAACAATTAATGCCTTATGGGTCCTGCAAGTGAGGAATAGTCTCCCGGGCACTAAAATCGTTTCCACACGCCCCTGCACGGCTGTGCAGGGGCGTGCCATATGGTTGATTTTGTATAACTTTTTAAATGTTAACAAACGCATGACCTACCCTGTATAATCCACATCACCTTCAACACGCCACTTTATTTTCCTACAATAATAGTTTTTGTAGCAGAGTAACAATTTCTACTCAACATACACTTGACATACACCTTATTTAGATGAAATATATTTATTTAAATAAATATATAAATTTGGAATTTAAATTTTTGGTACAGCGAATTAAAATCCAGGATGGTACAGGGTTATTCATTCTAAAGTAGACAGGGCTTTATTTTTGAACTTCCCTGTACTTTTTAATAAACGAATATAGCCATTTCATGTATTTTTTCTGAAGAATTTAATAATCTAACAAAAAAAATATTTGAAACAAAAACAAAAGAGTTACAGCACGAGTGAATTAAAAAAGTACAGGGAAGTTCAAAAATAAAGCCCTGTTTACTTTTAAATAAATAACCCCGTACAATCTGTACATCCCTATAAAGTCGATTATTTTTTTATATTTCAAATGGTACCAAAATAAGCGTCTTAATTTTCATTTCAGCCTGGCCCGCCGTCCGATCTATCCGGGCCGCCGCTCGAAGCGTTACAGCGCCATCTACCGCTACGACCAGCGAGAAGTACCTTCGGACGAAGGCAACACCTCGGAATATTCAGTGTCTCCCTCCAGCAAATCCTCCACGTTAGAATCCAACCCGGGCGAACGTTCGCGAAGCTCCCCGGTCATTCCTCGGGTGCACGCGAGCAGCGCACGAAGTTCACCGATGCATCACCGAGGGTTGCCGATGAAACGGCCTAACGAATCGGATACCTCGGATTCGGAATCGGAGGAAAACACCATGGCGACGGTAGTAGGATTCAACGTCAACACGGTTGCTACCGCGGAAAATGTGGTATGATGAGATTTTAGTGTGTTAAGGGCCTTTAGGAGATTTAAAAAAGCGTGAATGTGATTTTTTTCCCTGTAGGCGAGCTCTGTAATTCAATAGAGATAGAAATAGACAAGAAATAGGTTAGAAAGATTCTTTCTCTCTTTCTGAAGACAATCATCCATAAGTTCGAAACGGTGACTCGCAGACCCATGTTGTTATACATCGCTGAAAAGGTCGTTTAATTTTCTATATAGATTCGATATTATATACAGGGGTTGCATTTAAAAAAAAGAAATTTTACGATAGACAAAACATGGCAACACTGTAACATTTTTAAATTTAAAAAAAAATTTGCCAACTAATATGATAAATACTTTTAAAAATTTTCTTTCTTTACCAAATTAAAAAAAAAAAAAATTTTCCTTATTTGTATTAATTTAAAAATAGGTCAAAAAAAAAAAACTTTAATAAATCCGAAACGTCCGACAAGACCCATACTGTTATACATCGTTGAACTCGTCTTTGGAGGCGCTATCTAATATATAATAATATATAGGGGGTCCCAAAATTTAAAAAGTAACAACCCGGGGGAAAACAATGAACACCCTTTAAGTAAAGTGGAATTAAATAAAGCATAAAATATATATAGATAGGACCCTAATAAAAACCCCCCCTTTTAGGTACACCTTTATGGGAAAAGAAAGAGAACAAATAGTAGTAAGGGCGTGGCTGATCTTTCTACTTCTTAATTCCCAACCAGCCATTTAAAAGCGAAAATAGCCGGAAAATTTACGATGTCGGGTTTTAAAAAGATTTTCCTTTTAGACAGGCAATTTCTCCTCTATGATGTTACAGAGTTCGCCTCTTGTAGGCTATTTTTGAAAGTCTTTTTAGACGAAAAAAACTTTATTAATTGTTTAATTTTTTTTTTTTATATATTATAAAATTTTCCGCCTTATATACATATTTTTATGAAAGGGGTTTCATGAGTTTTAACCTAACAATTTTTAATGAGTTTTTTGCAATTCTATGAGTTTCTGCAATATTTGCAATAAACCAAAATTTTTACGATACCTAAGTATTTTAGATATATAATTTTTAAAAGATTTTAATAAGAAAAGATGATCATATCGTCGGCTTAGAAAACCACCCGTTTTGTAATTTCTGTTAGATTGGAATTAAAATTACAGTAGAAAATAAAATCCCACCTAACTTTGATATTTTTTAGAAAGTTTGTATATATTTTTAACAATACAAAAAAATGTTGATAAACAAAAATATAATATTAGAGATAGTTTATACAGGGTGTAACTAAATAAGCAAACATTTATGATAGTGACTTTATCGAAAAGATAGATCTTCATGCCATAAAGAAACCATTGGAGCATCCCTTGAACAGATAGCCTCTTAAAGGGGGTACATAAAATTTGTAAAACAATTTTTTTTCACACACTAAAAAAGTTACAATATTTGAAATTAACCCGGACGTTTTGTACTACCAAAAAAGACACTTAACTAGTCATTTATTTATTTGGTTTACCCCATGGTTGTAAGGGGTGAAAAACGCAACCCCTAAAATTTATTTCCAATGTGAACTTTTTTTGTCTTATTATTTGTCACGATTTAAAAATTTATCGGATAGCCTATTTTATCTTAAACAAAAATGTCTCTTGGGTTTTTTAAATAAAACCAGTTCGCAGCAAATGCACTTATTAATAACTACAGAGATACATCGTCATAAATGAACTGATTTACTATATTTTGTTGTTAGTATCTGCATTAAACGATTAAAGGGTAATAAACAAAACTAATTTATTAATAACAAAACACACAACATGTAGAAAATTGCAGAATAAACTGTAATATGTCTACCTTCAGACATTACGCATGCATCTGGGACGCCCAGGCGCATTGGTCAATGCATTCACTAAATATTCCTGGAGTCTCTCCGATTACTTGCACGCATCGTTATTGCGTACTTTAAGTCCTCTACATCGCGAACAGGAGTACGATAAACCAAATGCCGTAAATGGCCTCAAATAGAGAAATCGAGAGATTAAGATCCGGGGATCGAGCGGGCCAGTTCTGTGGTCCTCCTCGACCTATCCACTGATTTGCATATGTTTCAGTTAAATGCTGACGTGCTACTTGACTAAATGGGGGGAGCCCCATCATGCATAAAAAACATATCCCTTCTGACGCCCAAAGGCATTACGGGATGAAATTTTTTCTTAAAATTGAACGTATGTCTCACCTTTTTAATCGAGGAGGTAGAAAATGAGGCCCAATTAAATAATCCCCAAAAACCCCGAGCCACACTTTAAAAAAAAACTGTTCGATGGTTAGTTTCTGAAAAAAGCGGGGGGGTTTTAAAAATCCCCCATAGGGGTAATTAAAAAAATTTATAATCTTCCCCAAAAAAAACTACATTCTCTGTAAATTCTATCGTCTTAAAAAATTTTCCAATTTCTTCTAATCATTTCCGCATCCACAAAATTCAAGACGGTTCGGAAAGTCTCAAAAAAGGGGGCCTGTACTGTTGAAATGGTAAGGGTATAAGAGTTTTTCCCTTTTTAAAATTCGAAATACCGTCATATGATCAACATTTGGGGGGGAAAAAAAGCAATCTTTTTTAGTACTGGTAGTAGGTTGTTCTTCAATCAAATTAAGTACTGCTTCCTCAAGCTGTGGTGTTCGTTTTTCCCCATGGCGACCACAACCTTTCTTCTTTTGTCGAATGAACCATATTCTCGTAATTTTTGATCAAGTCGAGAAATATTTCAAGGATGCTGCCGGAGGGTAAAATTTTTTTTAGCAACTTCCGAAGCTTCAACCCCCCTTTTCCCCCCCCTTTTAAAACCCCAAACGAAACCCTTTTTTACCCTTTCATTTTTTCCAATTTTAATCAATAAAAAAAAAAAACCCCAAAGGAAACAAAAACCTGAAATAAAAATTTTTAAAAAGGGAAATTTAATTTAAAAACCAAACTGACAGCGTCATCCCAATTTAATTGTAAACTATCGCTAATAGCGACCTACTAGATAGATTAGTTTCGTATTTTCGCATTTATGACGATGTATTCTGTAGTTTTTGTAAAATAATTTTTTGCTGCAAACTGGTTTATTTTGGAAAAAAAAACCCAAGAGACATTTTTTGTTTAGAATGAAACAGGCTATCAAATTTTTAAAGGGGAAAAAATAATAAGACAAAAGTTATTTTGGGGAAAAAAATTTTGAATTTGGGGGTTTTTTTCCCCCCTTTTTAAACCCGGGGGGAAAAAAAATAAATGACTTGGGGTTTAAAGGGGCCCTTTTTTTGGGGGGGACAAAAGTCAAGTTAATTTCAAATTGTAACTTTTTTAGTGCTTGTGAAAAAATTGTTTACAAATTTTTTGTACCCCCCTTTAAAAGGGGGGGGGATCTTAAAAAGGGATTCTAAAAGAAATTTCTTTATATGAAAGATCCTATCTTTTTTTTTGGGGTGAGGAATCACCTCCTTAAATGTTTTAATTATTTAGTTACACCCTGTATAGTATGTTGGGATGTGTTTCCTGCAGAAAATAGTACTAATTTGTAAAAAAAATTTTGGGGGATTTAGAATACTTTAAAGAATTAATTCCCCGAAGGTTGGGGTTTAATTTTTAAAAATTTTTTTTTTTAAAAATTTAGTCTTTATTGCAATTTTAAAAAAAAATAAGGGTTAAAAAATAAATTTTCAAATAAAGTAATATATGCATATTTATTTAAAAAAATTTAAAAAATTTTTAAAATTTTTTTTAAATTTAAATTTGGCGACTGGGGAAAAATCTGGGATTGGTTACAACTTTATGACGTCACTTGCAAGTAAATAAATGTCACAAGCTTTGTGTTGCGTGTTTTCGGGTTATTTTCGATCTTTAAAATATCTGAAACTGTTTCTTGACCATTTTACATTTAAAAAATATTTAAAAAAATTTGTGAACTTTAGCTCCATTTTTTTTAAAAAACAATATTTTGATATAATTTTTTTTTCCGTTATTTTTTTCACCAATAAAAACACATAGGGCCTTTTTAAAAAAAAATTTTTCACTCATATTAACACAAAAAAAAATAATTTTTTTTTTCCTTTTAAATAAAATAATTTTAAAAAAAAAAACCCTTTTTTAAAAAATGAAAAAAGGGATAAAGAATACCTACAAAAAGAGATATTTCAACAAAATTTTTTTTAGGGGGTTTCCCCCTTAAAAACACAATGTTTCCAGATGTTTTCTAATAATTTGTTATTATTGAAGGTTTTTTTTTCACATTTACCAGAAATTGTTTTTTTTATAGAAACAACAAATCAGAACTAACCAACAACAACTTTCAAACAATTACCTAGTTTTGGTTTGGTTAGTTGTTTTTAGGTTTTCCCCCCTTTTTTTTTAAAATTTTAAAATTTTTTTTTTCCAAAAAAAGCCGTCGAACAATTTTTTTTTTTTTTTTGACAACGTCGCAAATTTTGGGCCTTTTTTTTTTAAACCCAAAAACATAGTATATTTTCGACTTTTTTAAAATTTCCCCTTTTTTTCCCCCCCAAAAAAGCATTTTTTTTTATTTTTCTTTTGGAAA
>JAHBCN010009075.1:0-36239 GCA_019359885.1 Listronotus oregonensis | reverse complement strand
TTTTTTGAAAATTCCTGCTGGTATAGCAAGATTTCTGCAGCTTCCAAATCCGATTCTCTATACGGGGCATTGTTTTTGCCGTTCTTCAGGGAGTTTACTTTCCGATGCTAAAGCAAATTTCATGACAATTAAAAGGCATGAGGGGTGGAAATCTTTTACCGTTGCTGAGGGATACATCGAAAATTTCTTGGAAAATAAGAACTCTATTGCCAGAAAACTACTTACAGTGAAACCAAGAGCAGCAGATCGTGCCTTAACGTCGACTGAGAATGCGATTTTTCCTGTTCAATCCACCTCAACTAGAATGCTAGAACTGTGGAGGAAATTTGTTTTTTAAGTTGTTTACTTAAACAATTAATATAAATGTTAGTAAATAAATAAACGTTGACGTTACCTTTCAAATTTTGACATTTTACTTTTAACACTAATGCTTTAAAGTAACATTTTTAAGGTATCTAGAAAGTGTTAAACATTGAATTTTTAACACGTTCCAAAAAAAATATATTTAATTAATTTTTGCGTTATTTTATGAAACTCCTTATTTGTTAAAATAATTTTCATTTTAATATTTAACCTTTACGTACAACGTGTAACATTAGTTTTGCTTGGACTAGTAATGTAAACTAATTATAAAACAACAATGTACAACAAAATTGTTTCTATCTTTTAAAATAATTTATACTATTTGAAAACACGTAAACTATTGTACAGGGTTCTTTCTTATAATTTGTGATACTTTTAAAGGTATTACTTGAAGAAATACAAAAAAGTGGTTAATACAAAAGTTTTAGGATTTTTTATGAATATTTGAGATATGATATTTATAAAAATAACTGACGATTATAAAATAAAAAAATCAAAAATAGTATTTATTTTTTTAATGAAACACCCTAATAAGTGGAATAAAAATATAAAATTTTGTCGTTTTTTTCCTTTCAAAAAAATATAATACAACAACAAACAATTCGACTTTAAATTTTCATTTTATATGCAATGGACCACTCCTTAGGTTTAGTAAGCTCTGAAAGCCAAACAGGACTTCTATGTTGGATACCGCTTGGCCCAGGATGACGACAGATAACAAAACAAATATTTGTATTCAAAGAAAAAATATTACCTATTACTACTATACAGTGTGTATCAGCCAAATGGAATAAATTCAATATAAATAACTGGAGGCGTATTCCAAAAAATGCTCGGACTTGTCGATTGGTATTTTTAATTGCGCATTTTTTTCAACTAAAACTATTTATACAGGGTGGGTCGTGTAAGGGTGGCTAATGTCAACTTTCTAAATTCAAATGCAACACCCTGTATATTATTTTATTTTTTATTTTTTAGAAAACATTCTGGACACATCTTATTCACAATGTCCTATACCTATCTTCAACTGTTTCGGAAATATTAAGCGTTTACAGATTTATTTCATTTACTGCCTTTGCATGCTTGCCACTTTCTTAAGGGTAACTTTTCGTGCATATATCTATTAGAGGCAGCCTGCAGCTCGAATGTGCGAACAAGCGTGCGAGAGAGAAAGATGAATAGATGTATAATATTTTTTTTCTCGCTCTGCGTGCTGATTGATTGGCGGAAGGGGTATACACCACCAATAAATCGGAGAGAGAGAGAGAGAGAGAGAGAGAGAGAGAGAGAATAAGCTAGGAGCACCTGCAGCATTGCATTTAAAATAGGAAAGTAAGTATTGGCAACTGTTACACGACACACCCTGTATAAAAAGTTTTTACTGGAAAAAATGCGCCACTAAAAATACTAATACACGTGTCCGAGTGTTTTTTCGAACACGCTTTTATTTATTTATTATAGAATTTATTCCATGTACCTGATACATACTGTATTAACGTGTATGCACTTGTGTTATTTATATTATAAAAATTCATTTGTTTTATTTTCTGTCGTCATCCTTGGTCAAACGGGATCAAACATAAAAGTTCTGTTCGGCTTTCACGGCTTACTAGACCTAAACAGATGTGCTCCATTGCATATGAATTAAAGTCGAATTGTTACAAAACTGCTTAGTCAAACATAGACATATTATATATTTTTGATAAGGAAAAAACGCAAAAATTTTATATTTTTAATAGAATACAGGGTGTTCCATTAATAAAAAAACATATTAAACATATCTAGAACTGTTCCTGTATTAATATAATCTTTTTTTATGTCTCCGTCTGTTAAACTTTACTTTGAAATAAATTAAAATTTACCTAAATTTAACTGCTTTGCAAAGTAACTAATATATCAACACTTAAATACTGAACGAATAAAGCAACTCATACGTGGGCGACACTAGAAGATCAATGAAAGTACGGATTACAGAAAACCGGAGATACCCAATACGAAGCGAAACCCAAAACTCTGGACATCGTAAGAAGTGGTCACATGCTTAACTCATACACCAGGAGCAGCATTGAAAAAAAATCAAGGAAGCAGCTTTCATTAGACAAAATTCTCGATACTTTAGCAACCCTTTTTAAAGATATAAAAAATGTTTGGAAGTCACTTTCAACTAAATGTAATTTCAGCCTTAGACCTAAATCATTTTATTCGTAAGACGCATGATCGTCGCCTTTATACCTTAGCGAAATTAGCTTTTGTATAAATACTTCTGCAGTCATTTTTCTTATTTAGTATTTACCTTAAGATAGCTACAGCTTTAATGTACTTACCAGTTAAAACATTGCGTGTTTAAACAAATGTGAAATCTGTAAATATTCTTTGTCATATTTTCCTAGATAAAGAGTTAATTGTAGAATGTTATATATTAAATCCATAAACCTATAATGGTACAGAGAAAATTACAACAATATAATTTAAGTCTTAGCTAAAATTGGGCAAAATTGAGTAATGGACGATTGTTTTAAAAAAAATTAACTGGGGAATGAAAAACAAAAACCGATACAATAGGAGGCATCTGTTTAAAGGTATTTATGCAAAAGTTTTTTTAACAACTAATTGATTAGAACACTGAATCCCATTTAGTTGTGTTGCAGAAACACATCTTGCAACCTGGAAGATATTTTTCTATAGCAACGAGTACACTTTTTTCTAAATATTTATAAAATAATAAAAATCTAAATTTAAACAGTAGATCATCCTTATAATCGTAACAACACCGCCTTAATAAATTCAAATCATTTTTTAATATTCCTCTTTAACAAACTAAAAAGAACAAAACAAAGGAAGCCACCCATAGGTATGTAACGCTAACACATCACCACGCTTTCCCAAACTTGGGATGAGGTAGCGATTCAACGTATTCAATGAGAACTTGGGCCCTTCGATGATGTTACAAGGGATAGCGTCGTGAGAGTACGTCATACGCGCGTCAAAAAAATAGACCAATGAAATGGGTCGCATCGGAGGCCGTACGGCGGTCGAGCGAGGTCAAAGCGCTAACAATTTAGTATGACTTCTTGCTTCGTCAAATAAGCAGTGTCTGAAATTCTTCCCTTCTTTTGGGCAAATTACAGAAATGTTCTATTCTTTAGTAAGACTTTGAGTTTTGTTAGTAAATCGCTGTCTAAAATTTGTTCTCGCATATCGGGCAAATTACCAGAATGTTTTATTTAAACATTTTGATGGAATGTCAGTTTCCATGGTAGTTTAATGCTACTTTTTTGTGTTAGCACAAGAAAATTGGCTATCAAATCTTTTCTCTCTAACCAAGTAAAATTATAAGGTTTTGTACAAAGTGTTCATTTCTTAGCTAAGAAAAGCTACTCAAGAATTTCTCGGTGTCGAATTTACTTTGACACGTTTACGTAAAGTTTAAAAGTAAAGCAAAGTATTTAAAAGTGATTGTAAGGACTGTACCAGGCAGGAGTCAGCAAGGGTGGTGATAAAAGTGATTTGTAAATGGTATGTTTTAAAGATTAACAGAGAGGGTAATATCCGAACTCAATAATAAGATAGTTCGTCAAAAATTTATACCGTGTGTCCCAAAAACTGTAAATAATTTCTATCTTTGATTTTCAACTTTCTAACTTTAAAAGTGATAAAAAAAAACAATCTCTAATTGTGACGTAACGTCGGTAGATTCACGCCTTATAGACTCCGTAATATATTTTGGTTTTTTAATAAAAGTAAAATCAACTTTTTTGTTAAATTAAAGTAAATTTTTAGTCAATTTTCTAAATAAATTTTGTACACATTTTTATAACTTTTTGTTTTATTAAATTAAGCTTTTAATAAATTTGTGAACAGCTGATATTGTCATTAGATAATAAGTAACGACTAAATTTTTCATCCTCTTGACAAATTAATTAAGGCTTTTAGTGCCTAGTAAAAGAGTTTTTTCAAAACTTCTTTCTTAGATATTTTTTAAGTAAACAAAAATTTAAATTTTTTGTCAAGGGGAAATTTGATTTTGGAGATGTTGATACGCCCCATTGGCGTATCACAAGATTTTGTAGTGTAGTTATTTGTAAAATTTATTGTTTTCTTGTATCTCATTTAGCAATAGACATTCTACAGGGCGTCCAAACCTTAAATTTGCACCTATTGGGTTGCAGTTCATATTTAGCCGATAGCAGAGTTTGTCGACAACTACTCATGGTGCGGAGGCGTACCGGTTAACGTTTTTCCACTAAGTAGGTTAGCAAAATCACCTATTCTATTTCGTGTATGGCTATCTATGAAAATATAGGAGGCCCAACAATTATTCTTAAGAGGACAGATTTAGAATCAATTAGAATTTAAATTTATCTGAAATACAGTGGGTAATCAATAACAATACATATTTAAACACCTGTTATAAAGGCATTTATTTTATTAACTCCAGTTATTAGCCATAGGCGTATCATGTTATAATTTTAAATAAAACTATCGTCATGCTTTTGGGAAATGTATCAATACTTAATGTAATTAAAGTGTGAAATTAGAAAGGAAATTTAAAAGATGAAAAATATAAAAAATGTTTTATTTTAAGAAACTAGTTCTAAAGTAATGTTTTTGGTGTGGAATAAACTGTAGGGTTTTAAACGTGGTAAAAATGCTCGCTTGAAAATAAAAGCTAACGAATCCCATCTTAAGAATAATTAAGATAGTTTAACATAAATTTATCCTTTATTTAATTTAAAACCTAGATGTTTTTTTCTTTAAAATCAACCATAACTTTATTTAAAATCTGTAGTATGTATACATCGTTGGTAATTTAATTGCTGTTTGTGATAGTACTGTAACGGTGTCACTAATAAAGGTTAACCCATTTTTTTAAATTTTACCAAATACTTCTTTAAACTACCCAAAATATTGGTATATGTTTTTATCTTGACTTAAAAATATGGAAAAATTTTTCTTTATTAAACGGCTAAAATAAAAATCATATTACAAATAATCCACTAATTGAAGTGCGAAATAAAATTTTTCCTTGGGTTTAAATTAACAAAAATATTAAACAACCTTCAAAATTTTTATAATCAATTATAAAGTGTTAATTTCATGATACCAAACAGTCAGATATGGCAAAATCAAAAAGGTTTCAAATTGTTACAAAACCCGAAAGGGACCTAATTTTTTCCAATATCCGGAAGCGATAAGAATAAAATTTAATTGGTAGTTGGAATTTACACCTAATTATAGCCCCGTTGTAAACCATTTGTTATAATCTGGAAAAAGCAAGGCCGTAAGAAATATTGGAAACTTCGGTTTTAGGAAATAGGCTTTCCGAGCACGTTCGGGACATAATATAATTAATTAACTTTTTGTGGGGTAAAGAAAATAAGCTAAATGTTGGCTTTTGATTTTATCGTACAATAGCTTACTGTTTTTGTGTTTTGAACAGTATGAATTATCGTTTAAAATCAAATTGAAAGAAAAAAAAATGTATTGCTTGCTACTTAATTTTATTATTTTTCGGTATACAGGCTATTTTAAATTAAGTCTGCGCTATTGCTAACTCCGTTACAATGTTGGTTAAGTTAGCAAACTCCTAGTATCTTTTTCGCTGATTAAAATGGTGAAAACAGAAAAACAATTATCCGTTGCGTTTTTGATTTGGTCCAAAAATATCCTTTTTTCTACTACTGTATAAATAAGAAAACTTTGTGGTCCTAGCAACGCGAATGATAACGAAAGAGAACCTTCGTGTTACCTGGTTGCTAAGCGTTGCTAGCTACGAAAGTAATATTTTCAGCGCCTGGACAAAAAAGTAAGAGTAAAAAAAAGAAAATATGCTTGTGGGAAATATTAGGATTTATTTATAAAAAGTAACTAATTTATGACAAATCATTTTAAAAAACTAGGTTAGGTATTAACATTAAAAGTAATTGTGCAATTTGAGCAATTAGCAAAAGAAATTGGAGGAATAATACTTGAATCAACAGTTTTTAAATTTG
This sequence comes from Listronotus oregonensis, assembly GCA_019359885.1. Lineage (NCBI taxonomy): Eukaryota > Metazoa > Arthropoda > Insecta > Coleoptera > Curculionidae > Listronotus > Listronotus oregonensis. Next base: position 29,883 of record JAHBCN010009075.1, on the reverse strand, counting down.
TTGTTGGGGTATCGTTATCACCTTTAACTACGTTAATATTCATGTTTTTCACTGTTACTTCATTAGAGGATATATTGGTAGAAATTTTGTGTAAAATCTTCTTTGAAATTTCCACCTTATTACTATAGGATTCAGCAATATATCCCTCCGCAACAGAAGAAGACTTCCAACCTCCATGCCTTTTTAAGTCCAAAATATCGACATCCGAAGCATTGGCAAGGAACGTAGTTGACGTTCTTCTAAAAGAATGGCCAGTGTATCTACTGATGTTTTCAAGCTTCAAAAACTTCGCAATTTCTTTAGTTACATTTGAAATAGTGTGCTTTCCAATTACTTGATTAACACATTTATCTCTTTCATAACGATACAATAAACGCTCATCTAGAGCATTCCTTGGTCTCAGCTTAATATATTCCTGTAGAAATCTGACATAAGGAACTGAGCCTTCATCGTTGGTTATTACAAAGTTTCTTTTAACTTTATTTTTAGACTACACTATTTTTACTATAGCCACGTCATTTCTTATTTCTACATCACTTAGCTTCATTCTGTATATTTCGTCTGTCCGGCATGCCCCAGCCACTCCCATAATGGCTATTACTTTCATTGCTAAGTAACTTTGATCAGGCGCGTTAAGTAAAAACTTTATGATTTCTTCTTTTTAAAAATTTTTGACTTTTTTGCCTCATAACCATCGTTTTTCCTTTTAATAAAAGCAACTAGTTTCTGAACTCCGAAATATCTTGATTTTTGTTTACGGAAATTGTTAACTTGAGCATGGCATATACAGACCAGAGGGTTGGTGGTGATAAAGATTCGGATTTTTCTTGAAAATACGCCAACATCACATTCTCTCAATCCGCCCCACATTTTTTTGTAGCAAGCCATTCAGAAAACGATTTATATGTTTGATGGTACCTCTCTTTAGATTTGTCTGGCAGAAGTGAGGCACACGCAAGGTCAGCTGCCTTTTGGATGCCATTTTCATATTCATTTAACATTTTAAAATGGGAATGAATTTATACTAAATTAACAATAATTCAAAATCTGACAACTGCTGATGACAGACAATGTCAACAATAAATGTGTTGCTATGGATTAATTTTTAACAGGTAAAGTTTCAAAATCTCTGATATTTCTATTAAAACATGATGTTAATGATTATTAAATTATCGATACATAGAACAGCAGCAGAAAAAATATAATACATGACACGATGCGAAAGCCTTTCAAGTGTTCGGAGGTTTTAAATATACTTTCTCATCTTGTAATGTAAATAACTATTTTTTATGACAGACAGGGTTTGTCATAATAGACTACCTATTTTATTATTTAAATAAATTCTTTATAAGATAGGTCATTACGTTTTTTTAAATTTGCTAAAGTTATATTATATATTATTATTTTTGTCTATGGCTTTTGGGGCTTTAATCAACATATTATTAATCGAGTAGGCGCCTGTCAAAAAACTAAAATAATAGTATATTGTGTAACAAGTGAGAAAAGTTTAACATTTCCCACAAGTGAGTTTGAGCGAAAATTATCGAGTGGAAAGTATGATTTTCTAACATGTTGCACATTATACTTTTTCTACGACCCTTTCTATATAGCGAAACAAAAAAATATATAAGTTTTTTTATTAATAAAATAGTCAATCATAATATAATCATTTTTATGTTATATTTGTGTTATTCATTTTAAAAAAAAGTTCTGCGAGAAATGCTTAATTGGCGACTCGTTTCACGACTTGGGGACTTAAATTGAATTTAAAGGTCACCGGACTTAATTGCACCAGACTTATTTCTGTGGGGCTATTTAAAGGTTTTTGCAACTCGTCTAGAAAACATCCAAGAACTTAAAGTCCAAATTGCTAAAGAAGTCCAGCAAATAAATCAGGTTTTCCTTCATCGTATTATAAATCATTTCTTGTCAAATCTTAAAAAATGCATTGAAGCGGATGGCACTCAATTTTTAAAAGTAAGGATAAGTCGCATGTTATACTAAATCCCACTAAATGCTAGTTTTATTAATGTGTAACAATTTCACTGAGTTATTAAAATGTGAAAACACATCTTCGACGGAACTCGAACCAGAACCGCCTGGACGGTACTGGTTCGAGTCTCGTCAAAGTTGTGTTTTTTTTGTTTTAGATTTTGTTAAAATTTATAACTTATATTAAAAATTTTAAAAACAAATAAAAAATAAATTTTACGCGCCGATATTGATTAAAACTTACGGAATAATTTTTTTTTTGACTGGCAATGTCTCGAAAACAAAGCCGAGTTGGCACCTAGAATTTTGGGGTTTGGTTAGTACCTACCCACACTATAAGCACGTGAAGTGGGAGCCCATAACTTGATGCACACCTCGGACAGTTTCCTCGTTAGTGATAAGGGCTACTTTTTATTTTAAGGAATTTTAGGGAGACTAAGGAGTTGTCATCAAAAAATTGGGTTATGTTATTTTTAAGGCTTAATAGTCCGGAGGGCCACTGCAAAAAAGCTAGCCAACAAGAGATATGCATGAAACATTTTGTCATATTACTGTAAACTATAGTCCATTTAAAACCGCAATGCTGTCTTAGCTCAGCGGATTCAAATTTCCTTAAAAAATTATAAAAAATGTTTTTTTAATATAACTTGAAAACTAGGAAAAAAAGGTATGTAATCAAAATTAATGGTCTAATAGAACTACGTTATTTTTTATATAACATTATTTGTAGCCCTGTTAGGTTTTGAGATATTAACGATTTAAATTTAAAATAAAAACGCAAATATCTCAGGAACTAAAAGACTTAAAAAAAATATGTGAAACTAAAAACATGCTTTTTAATAAGCTTTATAAAAAAGGTTTTATACACATTTTTGCTAAATAGGTAATAAAAGAGAAATAAGCAAAAGGGTGATTTTGGCCATTAAAAATTTCGCTAATAATATTTTTTTGGTACAAGTAACTCCGATCCACATAAAAATTGAATCAAAATGTTCTATTTATTGAATGAAACAAACTAATATACATGTGCCTCGTCGCAAATTTTAACTAAAAGAAAATTTAAACTTTATTTTATTAGAAAATAATAAGTGCCCGCTCTATCTGGGGTTTTATACCTGGCAGGATGCTTAACATTTCTCGATCTTTTATGCTACTATTATTGATTTTAATAATAATATTAATAATTTATAAAGGCAGTTACTCGTTTAAAATGATCTTAAAAAAACTTTAATCATATTTTTAATATAAAAAAGTTTTTTATTTAGTAATAAATTTTTAAAACATTTCTCTTATTAAGCTATCTTCTTTTTCTAGGCTTAAAGCCTTTTTATTAAATGTATTTACCTATATATTTACCACTTTAAAATATAATTAAATTCAAGTTTAGATATTAATTTAACTCAGCTTAAAAACAAATTTTTTGATGTTAAAAATATGATTAAAATTTTCTCAAGATCATTTTAAATAAGTAACGATCTTAATAAATTATTATTATCATTATTATAGAAGATCGAGAAATGTTAAGCGTCCTGCCAGGTATGTCAAACCCAGATACAGGGGCACCTATTTTTTTTTGTTCAATAAAATAAAGTTTAAATTATCTTTTAGTAAAAGTTTTAAGTGGACCAAAATAGGTACAGTTATTGGACCAAAAAAAAATTAAATAAAATATCCTTGCCACCACGTTATCCCCCATTGCGTTGAGGCACATGTGTATTAGTTTGTTTTGTTTAATGAATGAAATATTTTTGAATAATTTTTAGATGATTTGGAGTTGGTATACTTACTTGTACCAAAAAATATTGTTATTAGCAAAATTTTTAATGGCCAAATCACTTTTTTGCTTTTTCTTCTTTACTACTTATTTTATTAAAAATGTGTATATAACCTTTTTCATAAAGCCTTTTAAAAAGCATATTTTTTGTCTTATACATGCTTTCTAATCATTTATTTATTTTTAAAAAAGTCATTAATAATATAATAAAAACCAATAATAAACAAATAACATTAAAACCATACTTTGTCTAAAAACTTATTCTAGGTACATTAAATGTATAAATAAAATAAATTAAAATATATAATGTTATAAATACCAAATAACAATATTCTAAAATTAAATAAATAACTAAATCTATATTTAAAAATTATAAACTTTATGAAGTCCTAGGTCTTCCTGGATTGTACCTAGTACCGATGCTGCATTACCCCGTTGCACAGCTAAACCAATTCTTTGGATAATGAAACTTCTAGATTTTTTGCATTGTATTTTTTTGCAAATTTCATTAATAAAACTCTTAGCCTCATCACCCAAAGGACCAAAAGTTTCAACAGCAAAAGGAATGAAGATAAAGCGTTCTTCAAGCTCTTTATATTTTAGATGTTTTTTATTCTCGGCAATACGAGCAGCCGCACCTACAAAATTAGAAGTTTTGTCCAGATAGGATTTTGCAAGTGTATGGCTGCAAGTAGCGTCCCAAAGTAATTGTTTTCCATATTTCCAGGGAATTAAGGTCATTCCATCTACTCGTTTTCCATCGCTTCTGCAAACTCCTGCTTTCTTAATTTTTCAGTTTTTAAGATATTTGCATTTTTATTTTAAATTTATATAGTTAATAGCTCAAAAACTAAAAGAGCTACAAATTTTTTATAAAAAAATAACGTAGTTTTATTAGACCATTAATTTTGATTATATACTTTTTTTTAATTTCTAAAATCAATGGTTTTTAGGTTATATTAAAAAAATGATATTTTAGACATTTTTTTAAGTTAAAAAAAATCAATTTAAACCCGCTGAGCTAAGGCAGCAGTGAGGCTTAGAATTGACTATAGTTCATAGTAATATAAAAAAAATGTTTTTTGCGTACCCCTTATTGGCCAGCTTTTCTGCGGTGACCTCCGGACTATAAATCCAATACCAATTAGGCAAATAAGTATAGTCAATAAACATACCATCGTACCTCCTCATATCTTCATTAAAACAATCGCTGACGGCAATCATAGAAAGAGAACTGCTCGCTAATTCCCAACTTTATAGTATGCAAATTAATTCTTGCGCTCGCACAAGGGCAGATAGCAACATTTATAATGGAAGGTAATCTGGTTCAGACATCATTACTGGCTTTGGCAATGGTAAAATTATTTCGGTCCGACAACTAAAACTGAGTGTAAATTGCGCGCTCCAAGTTCAGAATATTTTAATATAATTACCGAAGAATAATTGCGCGCTGAGCAAGCGATGAGAAAAAGCCGCTTTTGTCTTTAGCAACGTAGTTTGCAGTTATTTAAATTTCTAAAGTTAGGTGTTTAAATTTGTACGCAATAATAATTAAGGCTTTATTGTTTTACCCTGTTCTAAACTTTATATTTACTTTTAAGTTATTGTTTTATATCCTAAGTATATTTGCCTAAAATATCTTTAAATTCCCTGACTTGTGAAAAACGATTAAGCATAGTACGTTTTTTTAACATAGAAATTAAAATATTTAAACTAAGTAAAATCCTAATCTTAAAAGATAAATAGCTAACATAATTAGAAATTATTAAAGCGTCTTAAAATAAATTAAATTTTGTATGTACAGGATTATTCATTTTAAAGTTAACAGGGCTTTATTCTTTAACTTCCCTGTACTTTTGTAAAAAACGAATATAGCCATTTCATGTATTCATTTTTTTCCGTAGAATTCAATAATTTAATCAGAAAAACATTTGAAACAAAAACAAAAGAGTTACAGCACGAATGGAATACCCCGTATATTTTTATACCAATAGATAGAGATTTTTACGAGGAATTCGGTGATATAGGGGTTGCTGGGTTTATTTCCTACGGTTCTGCTGCAATTGTCTAAAAACTGCATGACACTATAAGGATAGTGTCACCTGAAAAAACCTGGCTGCCACGGGTCACAGGTGCTTATTTGTCAAAGTCAAAAATTTTAAAAATACGTTTATTACTTTTTGGAGTAGTCTTGTAATGAGGTTTTCATCAGAAGAACGGCTTCAAATTATATTATATGCTAAAAATGATATGAAATATCTATTTTTAAACCAAACAGCAAAATTACAATAAACGAAAAAAATTAAAATACAATACGAGGTAAAATATGGTGGTAATAAGAACACAACAAAAAATTATAATATTACTAATAATTTAAATGTTCTATATGACCCCGTTATTTTCAAAACATGATCTATAACCCCTCTTTAGCCTTTCCTAGCTCGCCGATATTATTTGATGTTCTTGGTTAGGACGATTAATTTCATTTACAATTTTTTCTCTCATTTCTTCCGTGTTTGTGTTCCCATTTTGGTAAACGACTTTCTCCAAGTGACCCCATAGAAAAGTGTCCAAAATTGTAATATCTGGACTATTAGGTGGCCATCTAATAGTGCCATAACGTCCAATCCACTGATTGCATCGGCGTTGAGATACACAATTGACAACAGCATTCGGTCCTCTTTTGAAATTATCTTGCATAGATACTGTTCACTTAATGCTAACTGAGCAATGAATAAACAGCATTAAATGTTTATTTGCATCGGTAAATAAAAATGTTACACTTGATCTATATATTGACAGGCTTTTACAATTTTAATTCATTGTATTTTTAACTGAATAAAGAGAAGCAAATTCCCCCAGTGTATATAGTCTTTTTAACTATTTTTTTAACATTAATGAAATAGCTCAAACTAAAGTATATGTATTTTTCTGCCAGTGCTCATCCGTTACATATAAGCGGCCAAGTTCTACAAAACAAAGAATCGTCTATTCTTGTAGCTGTTACTTTTGAGAATAACCACAAGCACAATTCATCCATGTCTCGTCAGCTTTAAGAAAGCTTGAATTCCTTTTTCGAGCAAGAAGTATTTTTCTCCTTCTAATCTGTATACTCTGTATGTATTCCATTCTGGGAAATGGCGACTCCTACAACACTTAGCATTTTTGACTCCATTCAGAGAAAAACTCTTTATCTTATTAATAATCCCACACTTAAAAAAATGCTTCCTTCTTTTGCCCACAGATGAGCTGTAGGGGGATCTGTCCTCTTTTGTAGGTATTTTTACGGCACGAGGAATTATACTGGTGAACTCTTCTCCGAAGAGTTCACCAGTATAATTCCTCCTTTGGCAGGTCCCAACAGAGCAATACGTGGTGCCACTTTTACGCATCCTTTTACAGTTCAACTTAGAAGGCCCCGAACTTTCTACTTTGTTCGTTCCTTCATCCCTACAGTTTCCAGACTATGGAACCTGCAACCCCCAGAAGTTTTTCCTTTTTCTACAAATCTCTAAATATTTGAATCTCGTGTGAATAAACTTTGTCTTGCCACACTTTAGACACCCATGTTAGTACTTAGGCCTTAGCCTTCGTGGACTGTCCCAAGATATAAAAAATTAATAAAGAAAAATACGTGTTTTTTGTTTCACATATTTTTATTTTTTGTTTCCCTAAATATTAACTCTTACGGATAAAAACCGAAAAATTATTACTTCTGACAAAATTATTTAAACAAATTTACATCTGATTACTTATTATGATTGCAATCATGGAAAAATAATTTCGTAATTTTAAACTAGTATGCAAATAAGGTTTTACGACGTACAAGGGTAGACAGAAACATTAATAATGAAAGATAATCTGGTTCAGACACCATTACAGGCGGTGGCAATGGTGAAATTATTTCGGTCCAACAACTGAAACTGAGTGTAAATTGCGCGCTCTAACTTCAGCATATTTTAATATAATTACTAAGGAATAATTGCAAGCTGAGCAAGTAACAAGAAAGAAACGCACTTTTACTGTATAACTTGCAGATATTACATTTTTTATAATTTAGTATTTCTAAAAAGAATTGTAAATTGTAAGATAATTTATGAAAATAAAATTAAAGGAATGTGGCGGATTTAATTTTAAAAACAATAGTTATTTATGATATAAGTGTTAAAAGTACAATTTTTAGGCCCGAATTTGAAAATAGCATGTGCAATAAGCAAACTTAAACTCAAACACAAATATCATAAAATATTATTCTACAAATGCAATAATACAGTTAAAAATTAAATTATTTAAAAAATGGAAGATATAGTTTTACATAGCATCGTATAAAAAATTATTGGAGTTGGCATTTATTAATGAATTCTAACAACCCTTGTTGATGCTGGTTAGTATTAGTTTTTACTTAAAATTAACTTGAAATGGAAGAAAATGTAGGAGAAAGTATTGGTTGCATCGATCCATTTAAATGGATGGATAAAGCAGCCAGTAGAGCATCGCTGGATTTACTGCCCAGTAAATCTTGTATACAATATAATATTGCCCACAATAAGTTTATGAATTGGTGTAAGAAAAAAGGTGTTGCTGGAAAATATACCGAAAATATATTCCTTGCGTATGTTGAGAAAAAAAGCGAACATTTGGTAAACATCATCGCCATGGTCTACTTATTCAATGATCAAAGCTATGCTACGCATAAATAATTCAAACATAATTTTATGTGGCTTATTATCGAAAGTATATGGCTCTTCGTCCAGCAAATGTGGAACATCGAAGATTTTTCCTAAAATACGCAAAGGGTAAATGTACCAGAAATTCCGTCGAAATTAACTATTTTAGAAAAATCCCTACTGCTATAGCAAGATTTCTGCAGCATCCAAATCCGATGCTCTATACAGGGCATTGTTTTCGCTCTTCTTCAGCAAGTTTACTTGCCGATGCTGCTTGACGACATTAAGAGGCATGGGGGGTGGAAATCGTCTACCGTTGCTAAGGGATACATCGAAAATTCCTTGGAAAATGAGAACTCTATTACCAGAACACTTCTTTCAGTAAACAAAAAGGCAGATCGTGACTTAACGTCGACTAAAAATGCGTTTTTTTCTGTGCAATCCACCTAAACTACAGAAAATGTTAGAACTGTGGAAGGAATTTGTTTTTCAAGTTGTTTGAATTGTACAATTAATATAAGTGTAAGTAAATAAATTAACGTTGACGTTACCTTACAAAATTTGACATTTCAATTTTAACACTAGTGCTTTAAAATGTTACTTAAGTGTACTAGTGCTTTAAAGTAGTATTTTTAAGGCATCTAGATAGTGTTAAAAATTGAATTTTTAACACGTTTGTAGAAAAAAGGTATTTATTGTACGATCAATTTTTAATTCTTTACTGTTAAGGCTTCTCTGGCAGATAATAATGTGTACAAGTTGCCAGGGCAATGATAATGCTAAGTAATTATTACTTTTTATTTACAATCGTGCGGTAAGTAGAGTTACATGCACTATTTTATGTGCGGTAACTGCCACTTTTCCGCACCAGTGCGGTGAAGTGACAGTTCCTGCACAATTCAATTTTGTTGTTTAGTATTTGTCCTTTTTATAATTTTAGAAAATCTAAGCAAAATTCTAGATTGGTATGTACAATATTTTTTTATTAAGACTTAAACAAGATAAAAAATTAAAAATTAACCTAAAAATTTAATGATTCAAAAGCTAACAAAGCTAAAACTTTATAGTTACATTTAAATCGTCCCAATGTTGGCTACTGGCGACTGCACGGAATTATTTTTTGGATTTATGAAAATTTCTGTAGACTTTTGGATAATAGCACCAAAGTAACTTGTTTTCTTGTATCTGTCTTTTAAGTATGCATTTTCGTTGACTTCGCACACACTAGACTAAAATTTTCGTAACGGCTTACATTAACTTGAATTTTTCTAAGCTTTCCTGTGCTGAATCCATGTTCGGTTTGACTTTACTTACTTAAGTTGACATAGGCGACATTAGAAACCAAATTTGTTTTTACTATATTAACCTTACCAGGCAACTTTGTTTTCACAACCATTTTTTGTTATTTTTTATTAAAAAAATCGCCGGTTGATATTTTGTTGTCAGATTTTAAAGACATCAAAATAGTTTTCATGAAAAAAATTGAATACTCTTGAAGTGGATTAAGGGTTGTAGATAAAATGGTGCATATATCTTGTGCTGTAATGGTTTTTAGCGCCCTTAGAAGAATTTAAATTTCGCGTTAGTGCACTTGCTATATAATATACTAAATAATTAATGCGTACCCAATAAAAATGTTTAAAATTTGGGAAGAGAGAATAGAATAATCTCAATGACACACCTTAATCTAGTATAACAAGTTAATTTTGTTTTATAAAGATTTCCTATTATATCGGTCGGCTATAGTTTAAGGGTTTTAGCCACTATAGCTTTTTACTTTCAAAATATTTAATTCATGTTTATGGGATTTAGATAAAAAAATCAGGTTAATAATTTAATTTAATACACAAAAATAAATAGGTACACAATTTTTAAGAATATGGTCTCGTTTTAGGGTTTTGCACAAAAAATAGAATAGGCAACACGAATGGGAGTCTTGGTCAATATCGGAAATTTTGCATTGCTTAGTCTGCTAACATTGTCTTAGACCGGTAAACCGTCCTTTTTTTTGTTTAAACATAAAATACTATTTTTAGTGACGTAACTCTTAAAAAATGTAAAAAAAAAAATTGATTGTGTTTACAAGTTTTTTCCCTTTATTAGATATGCCGAATATATCTTAAATTAGTACAGATCTAATCTAGACTCATCCCTAAGCAAAATCTAGGATAAATAAACAAATTATACAATATTCAAATAGTATCCAAAAAATTCTCTTTTATTAGAACTAACCAATTTTTTTTCCAAATGAGCTCGCGCTATTACTAGCTAGGAAGAATTTTGTTTATCCTTATGACAGTCCAGTAAGGCCTGTATGGAGCCCAAGTACTGGGTACTGTGGGTGTTGGGTTCTTAGATGTTTAACCTATTTAATTCCCAAGCACCGAAACATGCTGATATTGCACTTTATGGCACCTATTAGACAATATGGTGTGTCAATAAAAGTTCGGGAGGCCACCGCAAAAAAAAAAAAAAACAAGCATATAAGAGAACCGCATGAAACATTTTTTTATATTATTTTATTATATGAACTATAGTCAATTTAAAGCCGCACTGCTGCCTTAGCTCAACGGGTTTAAATTACATTTTTTTACCTTAAAAAAAATCGTGTAAAATCGTTTTTTTTTATATATAACTCAAAAACCATTGATTTTAGGAAAAAAAGGTAAATAATTAAAATTGATAGTCTTATATAACTACGTCAGTTATTTTTGATTTTTTTGTATCCCCTTTAGTTTTTGAGATATTAACGATTTAAATTTAAAATAAAACGCAAATATCTCAGAAACTAAAAAAGTAACAGAAAAACGTAATAAACCAAAAATGTTTGTTCTAGTTAGCTCAATAAAAAAAGATTTATACAAATTTTAAATTAAAACGATCAATTTAAAATGTTGTATTCATTGAATAAAACAAACTAATATACATGTGCCCCGAGACAATGGGGGATAATCTGGTGGCACGGGTATTTTATTATTTTTTTTGGTCCAATAACTGTACCCATTCCGATCTACTTAAAACTTTAACTAAAATAAAATTTAAATTTTATTTAATTAAAAAAAATAATAAGTGCCTTCTCTATCTGTGTGTTATATACCTGTCAGGACGCTTAACATTTCTCGAAATCATTTAAATATTAATAAAATTTATAAAGACAGTTATTCCTTCAAAATGATCTTGAAAAAAATTTAAATATATTTTTAACATATTTTTTTTAGTGAAATTAATATTTAAACTTTAATTTGATTATATTTTAAAGCAGTAAATAAATGGGTAAATACCATAATTTAAATAAGAATGGCTTTAAGCCTAAAAGAAGTAGATAGCTTAATAAGAGAAATGTTTTAAAAGTTTAATGCTAAATAAACTATAAAAAGAATATTTTTTTTATCTTAAAAATATGATTAAAATTTTCTTATTATTAACGAGTAACTATCTTAATAAATTATTGATATTAATATTTAAATCAATAAAAAAAATATTTAAACGATGAGCTATACACATAGTAGCATAGGGGATCGATAAAGGTTAAGCGTCCTGTCAGGTATATAACACCAAAGACAATTGTAGTTATCACTATAGACGCCCAGTCCCTTTGTATAAGTTCTTTTTGCCGACAATCGAATTTTATTAAAATATTTAATTTTTACCTGCGAGGTACCTCTCAGCGATGCCGTTTTGAGTTCTTACTATGTCATAGTCTATTTAAAACGTAGGCTCCTCCGCACATATTTATGTTGCAAAAACAAACTGCTTTTTGCACAGATATTGGTCGAGGAAACGAAGTAATGCACGATAATTTTTGTGCTGTAAGATGGATTTAAATGCGGTTTTGGTATTCGATTCGTATGAACCTCTGAAAACTTTGTAATATTATTAAGGGAAATGAAAAAAGGTAGTGCATTGAAAAATAAATTTTTTTAAATGCATTTTATAGTTTAATTAGAAAAAAAAATATAATTTTAAACCCCAAAATGCCCTTTTTAATACACAAATCCAGTTTTTCTTTGCCATTAACTAAAAATTTTTTTATTAAGTTTTTAATCTGCAAAAAAACCCCCGTAAGGCCTATTTGAGAGGCTGGTTTCCGGCAGTACACCACCGCTGTTAGTAAATAAATAAATTAATATTGTTAATATAAAATAACATTAGCGTTTTTGTTGAATTTAACTTTTTTATGTAAACAAAAAGGTAATAATTGTGCAATTGGGCATCACTTAATATGAAATGTAAAAGTTCATCAGCTCTTTTATATTTATTGTACTTTTATTATAAAACTTTATTTACGTAGTATAATTGTTGCTGGGTCAAAATTGTATAGTTTTTAAATATTACGCAAATACCCATTTATTAAGAACAATATAAAAGACAATTATTTATTCTAAAATTTTAATCACGACCCCACTTTTTGGGATGTAAAATCAACATGAATATTTTTGTTTTAATTTGACAAATGTTTTTATTTTTTAATTTTATCGAAAATAAAGTAATAAAAAAATCAAAAATGTTAATTTTTCGATTAAAAAGTTTTAAATCTTAAAATTGACATTAAAAAAAATGAAATATTTGTCTTTGTACGTGGAATATGAAACAAATTACTGGAAATTGCAAAACTTAAATGAATGCATTTTTATTTTCAAAATAAATAAAATTACAAAAATTTTTTTTTGTAAATCTCGAGAAAGGGAGCAGATACGATTTCAATTCAAACTGGATTTTGCAGTACAAATAAGGAGTATTCGAATCCTGCGCCCCGTAACTTTCACATTTTTATTAATCTTACCCATGCTTTAGAGGTACCGTGCATAGTTAAATATACCGATAATTTAAGCAGGAATATAAAATATAATTGAATAAGAAAAAAATACTATAAAATTAAAATTAACGCCCGACCTTAATTGTTTTCCATATTCCCCAGTGTAAGTGGCTTCCAATCCCCCCGGAACTTAATTTATTAAAATTTATTTTAGTCCTAAAATTAAATATAGAACCTTGTTTATAATCATCAGGAGTAACCGCAACAACTGCCTGTTTTTTTCCACAATTTACAGAGAGGTGAGAAAAAACATGCAAATATGAATTTTATACCAAATTTTCGTTTTTTGCAAATTTTAAAAAATCACCCCCATTTAGTGGTTGGAAAATCGCCAAATCTGAAGAATTGCGAAAATTGTAGTGGTATTAAAAGTTTCTTCCTACTGCGATTTTTGTTTCAAATGGACCTTGGAAAAATGAAGTAAGTTTTTATCCCTAAGAAGGTTGTAAACCAACCCCCATGGACTATGTGTGGGTGCAATGATCCCCTAAAATATATAAAATCGTATACAACTTCAAAAATTGCAAAACATCGGATTTTTTAGGACAGAAATAAATGTTTATGATAATCAACTACCCTATTCTAAGGGTGGAACTACCCTTACCAATAGGAAAAATTAAATAAAATACTAGCTTTTCCAAGAAAAGTCTTGGTTGGTATTTTTTTGATCCAAGTATATAAACCAGGTGTAACTAGATTTTTCTAGTTTATTTTTAACCAAAACCACTCCTGCAAGGGGGTATCCCCTAAAATGTAGAAAATCATATACACCTTAAAATTGTAAAAAAAAATTAGATGTTTTAGGATATCCTAAATATGATGGACAGTTTAGAGTAAGTTTTGATAATAAACCACTCCTAAAATTGAGGGTAAAGAAACCCGCATTATCCGAAAAATTGAATAAAATGTTTATGCAAAAAGCGTTTTGGGCTCATATTTTTCATCCCAGATACACAAAGTAGACCTTCTTAGGTTTTTCGAGTTCATTTCTAATCAAAGCTACCTTGCAAGGGGGTAAATTCATCCCCTTAAATGTATAAAATCATATAAAACCTTTAAAATATTAAAAAATATATTTGGATGTTTTAGAATATCTCAAATATAACATGAATTTTCTTAATTTTAGGGGATTAATTTACCCCCTTGCAGGGGTGGTTTGGCTTTTTAACTTGGATCAAAAAAATACAAAACTAAGACTTTTTTTGTAAAAGCTAGAATTTTATTCATTTTTTCTTACTAATAAGGGTAGTTTTACCCTTAGAAAAGGATGGTTGACTATCATATACATTTATTTTTTATAAATTATGTCCAAAAAATCTGTTTTTTTTGCAATTTTTAAAGTTGTACATAATTTTATATATTTTAGGGGATGATTGTACCCCCACATAGTACCTGGGGGTTGATTTACAACCTTCGCAGAAATGGAAATGAATTATTTTATTTTTTTAAGGTCTATTTGGAACAAAAATTGCAGTGAGAATAACTTTTAAGACCACTTCTATTTTTGCAATTTTTTAGATTTGGCATCTTTCCGACCCCTAAATAAAAGTGATTTTAAAAAATTTGCAAAAAACTAAAAGCAATGCTCTTTCTAAATGAATAAATGTGAAAAAACAGGCAGTTTTTAAGCGATGTTTGCGGTCACTCTTTTAAATATCAAAAATATTTGAACTTCTATCAAAAGGTTACTCTAAACACCGATTAAATTTTATGTGTCGATCATATAATTAGAAGGTATTTATTAGTCTAAATAAAATTAACATATACTCGGCAGTCATAAGATTGACATAGATTTCCCGACATTTTAACAAGAATACAAATTTTAATTACCACCAGGAAAAACACAAACAAATCACAACGCACAAATGGCAATACGATATGCAATGAACAAAAACGTTTTTTTTATTTAACTCCAAAAAACTAGCCTTTTTTGCTTCTTTGATTGCCATACTTTAATAAATAAAATAAATTTAGGTGAGCTTATACAAACCTTTCTTTTTATGTAAGGATGTCTTATAATACAAAAATAGTGATGAGCGGACCGGTCTTGGTCTTGCGGTCTTGGTCTGGGTTACCCCAAAAAACCAAGACCGAAAAAGATGCCTTTCCTTCAAAACCGCCAAACCGGGGTATGCAAGACCAAGACCAAGACCAAGACCGAGGTGCAAGACTACGCAAGACCAAGACCGACCTGCGTCTTGCCTTTTTCCCTTTTTTTTTTTTCTTTTAAAATTCAGTTTTTATATTCAATATCAGAGGGGACTTCTACAGACAGCAAAAAAAATTTTCGAGAACTGCCCAAAGGCGATTATTTTATGAGTAACATAATAATTAAATCATTACTTCGTTTTTTTAATAAAATTATCTAAAAACGATAACTAGTAGATTCAGTAACATGTTTCAAAAATAATAAGATTGTGACTCAATGATCGACAAGCTCGTATCTCAAAACCGTTGACACAGAAAAACTAAGAGTACAAAAGTTATAGAAGCTGAAAATTACCCTATTCCAAATGTTTTTTTTTTTTTTTAATTAGGTATCTAGGGATGCCTTTACTGGATAAAAAATTTCCCAAAATCCTGAAAACATTATTTTTGTGCCACCTGAAGGGGTGGCATCTTTAATTGCTCCTTTAAACTAAGATATAAATGAAAAAGTAGTGTTTAATAAAAAATATATTTGTCATTTTATGTAGGAATATTTTTTTTTTTTTTTTTACAATTTTAAATTTCATTTCCCGGGTTTTTTAGACGGAAAAGTAAAAACAATGCCAAAAGTATAATGATGACGTCATTTTTGTCAAAACCGAAAATGTTTAATAAAAAACCGCCTAAGTCGAAATTGTACCTATATGACAGTTCAAGAATTTCCAGAATAATATACGGGGAACGATTTTTTTTATGAATTATTTGCTATAATTTTTCTACTTTAGGTTAAAAGCTAAAAATAAGGAAGTTTTCTTGAGTGGTAGTGGATTTTTTGGGAAATTCTGAATAAATAATTTTACAATTTACGCCCTTTTCTCTATAATTTGTATATTCATTACCATTATGAACGGTTTCGGATTTATCGATCTTTGTCGCACTAAAAAAACCACCTTGTATATGCAAAACATTTATAAAGTATTTGTAAAAACTTTTCGGAAATGTTTGACTAATTTGAACATAGAAAGTTTATTTGAACTGAAAAACTTCCTAATACCTTTTTTAATTAGAAACCAATGTTTACATATCAGAATAATTTTCATGGAAATTTCACATCTGGGTTGAAATTAAAAGCTTTTTTCTCCCCTCAATATATATTGTAATTTTATATGCTTCTTCTGAATTTAAATATTTCCTATCACTAAAATGACGCGCTATAAATAAAAAGCTACATTTAAAATATCCAATCAAATAATTTAAATGTACATGAAAAGGTTAAAATTGGTATATTTTAAAATTTTAAAGCAAAAAATATAGTCTCTATCTTTATTTATATTTGATTTAAAAAAAAATATATCTTATTTAAGATTGCTTTTTAAATTATTACTACAAAAAAAAGCAAGACCGGGAAAACTCTTTTAGCAAACCCCCGACCCAAAACCAGAAATGTTTGGGGCAGACCAAGACCAAACCAAGACCTTCTTTTGGGGTTAGAAGACAAGACCAGGCTTGCAAGACCAAGACCAAAACCAAGACTAGCTCGGTCTTGGTCTTGGTCTTGCTTTTCTATCTAACAAAAATAGAATTTGTAAAAATTTAAAATCATATTCTTATACTAGGTATAAATATATTTGAGGGGAAAAATTTCCCCCCTAGTACAAGTTTAAATAAGTAAAATTTTATTATTTAACAAAAAAAAAATAAGATTAAGATTATTAAAACGAATATAAATTCAAAGCTATTTTCGCCAAAATAATTCCCCTTTATGTTACTTCTTTTATTGGTTTGGCAACAGTGTTCGTTTATACAGCGGTTGCGTATATTCTCTCGATGGACGCTCTTTTTAAGGAATCTCAGCAAGCAAGCGTCCAAACCTTTTCCCAAAAAATTTTTCATTGTCCTGTGTGTTTTAGTGATAACTACAATTGTCTTTGATAACACCCAAATAAAGAAGGCAATCATTATTATTTTGTTTAATTAAATAAAGTTTCAATTTTATTTTAATCAAAGTTTTAAGTAGATCGAAATGGGTACAGTTATTGGACAAAAAAAAATATCCGTGCCACCAGGTTATCCCATATTGCCTTCAACATGTGTATTAGTTTGTTTTATTTAATGAATAAAACATTTCAAATTAATTTTTGGATGGATCGAAGCTGGTATACTTGTACTTACTTGTACCAAAAAAATATTGGTATTAGCAAAATTTTATATGGCTCACTTTTGTGCTTATATTTCTTTTATTACTTATTTTATTTAAAATGTATATATAACCTTTTTTATCGCGCTTACTAAAAGGCATATTTTTTGTATTTTACATTTTTTTGTTATTCTTTTGTTTTTGAAATATTTGCGTTTTTATTTTAAATTTAAATCGTTAATATCTCAAAAACTTAAAGGGCCACAAAAAACTTCATAGAAAAAACAGACGTAGTAAAATTATGCGTATCTCTTATTGGCTTGGTTTTTGCGATAGCCTCCCCGACTATAAGGACTTTATACAAATAACTACTACCTCTAAACTACCCCCATTATCGTCTGAGTAATGTCATCTAAACTGGACCTACATACAGTCTAACGTCAGTTTCAAAAGGTGTTAAAAATAGGAAGCACGCGCGAAGTGGTTCACTTATATGCAATTTCCAAAACAAATCTTCATTTACCACACAATGCTAAAAAGACATAGTTTAAAATTTAAAGAAATTCTAA
Organism: Listronotus oregonensis; assembly: GCA_019359885.1. Classification (NCBI taxonomy): domain Eukaryota; kingdom Metazoa; phylum Arthropoda; class Insecta; order Coleoptera; family Curculionidae; genus Listronotus; species Listronotus oregonensis. The sequence goes on along the minus strand of JAHBCN010009075.1, from coordinate 11,780 downwards.
TAATGTTCCCTAAACATCCGATGGGCCGCCGAGTTTAAGAAATGCAATATATTTAGGATTATTGTTAACATAAATTCCAGCTGTATTTTTAAGTATATAACTCGACCTTTTCGAGTAAAAGTAGTTTCATCTTTTAATAAAAATACCCAATCTCTTATTCGTAATATAGCACTGTTGCAATTTGCTACCCTGTTTCGTTAAAGTAATTTACTTTAATATAAAAAGCAAAAGCCACAGAGCTGCTTTCTGCAAATAAAAGAAATCCCAATGGAGCCATATAAAATCCTACATCTTATCAGCGTAGGTAATATGCTTGTTGAGCTTGTTTCCAATATAAAGTTTACCGTTTTACAACTTTGTTAGAACTATAAATATGGCGCATAATCGAGTAAAGTTAAAAGATTTTAAAAATATACTTAGCAATAAGGATTTTAATGTTATTATGCCATATGTTTGCCTCCTTGTTATATAGCGTTGTTTAATTTCAATTTCTTTTACCACATTATAATGATTTTAATATTTCTTTTAAATGGTATTTAAAGAGCAAATACCATAATATGAAAAGCGAGAAACCGAGAAAAAAGGAATATCACAAGAACGTTTACACATTTTTCCGTTGGCGCAACTTATTGTAATATATACTCCTAGAATGTAATATTTTATTTGTTAACCACGGAGGAAAAGGAATTTAAACAAATAATGATATATATGATATTAACAATTTTGCACAAAATTGTACTTTATTTCCTACCCATGGTAAATTTGTTATTTCTATTAAGATTTAAACCTCTTTTTTAATTATAATAGGATAGGATTTTTGTAATTCAAAAACGAGTTGTGCGGGTTCTGGCAGGCGTGGATGAAAAATCTCACTGTAGACCCTGGTTTAAGACACTTAAAATCATGACTTTACCATCGCTGTTTATATTTAATTGTTTATTGTTTGTTAAAGAGAATAATTTTGCTTTGAATTCAGATTTTCACAATTATAATACCAGAAACAAACATCATTTGGTAATACCATTTCATCGACTCTCCAGAACACAGCAACCTGTTACTTTTACCGCCATTAAACTTTTTAACGTACTGCCAGATTATGTCAAGGACTTAGACTTAAAGAAATTTAAGCCGAAGATAAAGAATTTTTTAATTAATCAGGCTTTCTATAATTATCAAGAGTTTTTGACTTATAATTTTTGGATTTTTAATTTATATGTTTACATATTCTTGTCTTTGCTGTGTGTTTTATTTGTTATTGAAAAGACTAGATAGTATTTTTGTATTCAATATACTTAGTATCCTTTGACAATCATAAATGTATGTAACGTGATATGTAACGTGTGCTAATAAATTTTATTTTATTTTATTTATTTATTTTAAGGAGTAAACTAATAAACATTTTGTTATAGTGAAGAATGGTAAGTCAAATTACTCTCGGTTATGTTTTAATCAGCATGCACCAGATTATTTAGATCATTTGTGAAATATGCTATTTGCGAAATTTTCCTGTTAACAGGGTTATTTAAAAGTTGTTTCTATAAATTTAGGCACACTTGGCTCTTGACTAGCGGGGTCGATATCAACCAAAAATATTTTCAATCGCAGCATTGCACTGCTGGACGATGCGATTTAAAAGATTGGCTAGTATTAAAGCAGTAATCCAGTAAACTAAGTGCGCCAAAAAGTTAATTTGTAAAGAACAAATATCCCTACAAGCCGAAGTACCACAACCCAAGCCTTCATCATAACTTTTTAAGGTATAAAAGTACTTTTTTTTCTTAAATAAAAGATGGTCTTATATTGCAAATTTAAAATAAATTATTACACCCCTTTCAAGCAAATTATCTCGAGCCTCGCCACCTAATCAAATTCCCCTTGATCAATAACGTGAATTTCCACCTTTTTTTTCGGAGTTATACAGAAATTAATATTAAGTATATATTATTTGATATATGCATCAAATTGGTTAAATTAAAAAATATTAATTTACTTAGTTTTTAGTTTATAAAACTAAATTCTACAATTAATTATAGATTTTTGTTATTTTTTACCATACGGATAGCTTAAAAGTCGTGGTCAAAGGCTTTTACCTTGTTCAGCGCAACCGTATGATAATGTATTTTCTATGGTATTTGATTCGTTCTTCCATGGACAAGTGACAAGGGTAACGAGATCCCTAGTTTATTTAAGTTGACGGAAATTATACTGACGATTATTAATAATATTACGGGATTCCAAACATTGAAAACTTTAAATTGCTTTTAGAAAGTAGTTAATAAATTACAAAGTTTTTTGTTTTTTTTTAATATGAAGTAAGGCCCAATATTATTAAGTCCAAAATAATATTTAGGGTGTATTTAAATTAACATAGGGTAGTTGTAATATTCTTCGCCTTTTGACTGCTAAAAATAAAAAAATGTGATTATTTTGAGGCCTTTTACTAATTTCTAAATATCATTCCTTTGCTTTTTGTAAAATATTTTAAAAAATACTTTCTTTTTCATGTTGTACCAAATAAATCACTTTAAAAAGACGTTAAAATTTGTTTAAAGGATTTTCAAAGCATCAGTATAGTATATTTTACCGGACTATTTCATAAAGACTCCCGTTTGGATAGACATTAATTAGGATATCGTTGACAGATGACATTTTAGAGTTGGTGGAAACATGTTGATCCTTTTATAAAGCGCTCTGTCAAAAAGATAATGGAGAAAGGCCAACATATTTATAAGACAGAAAGCTTAAGTATTAAATACAATGGTATTTTAGTTATTTCAGGAAATAGTTTTGTTTTTAAGTCTGTAAATTAAAAACTATCTAACATATTTACGCATGATTTGTAAAATTTATATTTGGTTTTATTGCACAAAAATTCCGAAATTTTTACTTTCGAAAACGTCTGGTTTTTTTCATTGACCACATTTTAACTTTGTATAAAAACTAATTAATATAACCAATGATTTTAGGGGGTTTATATTTAACAATTTAACCTTGCTAGCCTTATCTAAATATAAAAATTAATAAGCGCTTCTAAAGACATATCTTGACATATTTTAGATAAAAAAATATTCGTAGGAAGGCTGGTAGACATTTTAGGGAGAGTGTTTGCGGCACTATGACAACTTGTACAATGTTTTTTTTATAATATTTTAGCACAAAAAATGTAGACTTGGTTGAAGGGTAGTAAGGCTAAATCGCCTTTTTGAGATTTTAACAAAACAATACTTATATACAAAAGGAACTATTGTCAAAGAGACAGATTATTTTGCTGGGACATTCTACCTGCCAGGTGATCAAAAACGTAATATATAAGTGCGAGTGAACAGCGAGATGGGTAGGTTAAAGTACAAAAGAGAGTGTATATCGACCGCTGTCTTAGCTAGAATACGTTGCAATTTAAGCCGAAGTGGAAATTAATACGAAATAATTAAATAAGTCGTCAAAGGATACATGGAAAAATATTTACTTTACTGATTTATATCAAGTATGAGAAGATAAATAGAATTTACTATAACCTTTTCTATATATAAGTAAATAGATGATAAAAAATTTGTAAGTATCTATATGTACTCCAAAATACTCAGTAAAGATCTCATAGGTGCTGTTAGTCACGTAATTTGGCCGGAGCAAGTTACATCGCAAAGTTTTTTAGCTTACCCTCGGCTGTTTACTCTCACTTATGTCATAGTTTAAAGAATATACAATATATGACTTGTGTCGCTGGTGGCGACCCTCAAAACGCACTCCCTTATCCCCGCCTCTCCAATATATTCGTACCAGTCTATGGTGTGAAGCCGACTGATACGCAGTGAGCCAGAAATCGTTTTGCTGTAACCGTTTGCTTTGGTATATCGTGTCCCTAATAAGTTGTTGAATATGTCTGGTATTAATATTTGTTCAGTGGATAATAATTGTGAAAGTAGATTCGCGAAAAGCGAAGCGAAAGAAAAGCGATTCCATCTGTAGGTTTACCTTGTGAGCCTGCTAGAGAGGGTAAATTTAAATATTTGTTCTATTGGAAACTTAAGTATTACCTATGAGTACCTTCTAATGTATAACTAAACCATCTTTAAAGTATTGTTCTCCTGTCTGGGAAATGGCGTCTCCCACAACTCTTAGCATTCTTGATTTCATTAAGGAAAGGGCTACTCATCCTATTAATGATTCCATGCTTACAGGAACGCCTTCTTCTCTCGCCCACCGGCGAGCTGCAGGGGATTTGTCGCTTTTTATAGATATTTTTACGGCTTCTGCTTTAAGAAGTTGGCCAGTATAGTTCCACCCCTGACAGCTCCCAAAAGAGCGAAACTTTTCTTTTACAGTCTAGCTTAAGTGGCTCAGAACTTTCCAATTTGTTAGTTCCTTTATCCCTAAAGGACTGTGAAACCTACTACCACCAGAAGTTTTGCCTTCTTCTCCAAATCCCCAAGTATTTAGGTCTCGTGTCAACAGACTTTATCTTACCACACTTAAGACACCCACGATACGTTGGTATTTAGGCCTTCGCCCTTTGTGGACTATCTCAAGATAGAAAAACAGCAGCAATATTTTATTTTGCACTTCTAATACACAAATAAAAATTGTTGTGCATATCTATACATTTTGCTAGTGGCCCATTATTATTCGTGAAAGTCTGGTCGATCTTTTTAGATGTATACAATTAATTTCTATTTTGCTTTATATTATACAATAGATAAATAGATAGACAGCTACATAGCAACATATTAATTTGTTCATTTGTAATGATAAAATAACCCTAGAACTAAAAACCATTTTTTACCTGTAAACTACAAACCGGGGTAAATATTTACCCCACGGGATTTTTGCTCTTAAAATTGTTCTGAAAGCAGTAATCTGACTTATGAGTACTTTAATTTTTTCGTTTTGTTATGCGCAAGAGAATGTTGAAGAACAAATTCAATGTTATCAGGATTTAGTTGGTTAAAAATTGATTTGAATAGCTATAAGTACTTAGAAACATCCAAACCATCATTTAAGAGACAAAAATGTATAACTATTTTTCTAAACAACCGATTTTTAACGGAATTTTAAAGAGGACACATACGGCTTTAAAAAAATATTCCATCGTGATGTTTTGCTAAAAAAGTCTATTTATTTGGGAGAATTCAAACAAATTAAGAATCCGATCAATGGAAAAAACCAAATAAATATCCATAAAATATTGGTTTTTAAAAATCTATTTTTGTTTTTCTCGTGGAAAATATTAAAAAAAAATAACAGATATGAAAATATTTTGAAAAGTTCAGTTACGATTTTACTTATTATTATTTACTTATTAAAATTTACCTGGGGTAGATATCTACCTCGATTTGTAGTTCTAGGGATAATTATTAATACTTAATAGAGACAAAAAATTTAACATTTATTTTCAGTGACTTTGGTGACCATAAACAAATATTATCAACAGTATGCTCATATTACCTTAATAATCATTCAAATAATGAAACATCTACTCCGCGTTCTTCGACAATGCCGATTAGGGGAATCGCTTAAATATATTGGTATTGTTTACACAAATATACCCTAAAACTTTTTTGTTGGTTTGTATTCGGCGGAGACGCCGCACGGTGTCTTTAAAGCCAAAACATAAAAGGTTTATATGCAAGTGACCTAACTTATATATAGTATATTCTTTAAACTATGCTTATGTATTACGTTCTTGGTTACCTGGCAGGTAGAATGTCCCAGCGAAATAATCTATATCTTTGACAATAGTTCCTTTTGTATATAAATGCTGCTCCGTTAAAATCTTAAAGTGCCGATTTAGTCACGCTACCCTTTAGTTGGTTCTGCATTTCTGTGTTTAGATTTTAAATAAATAATCATTGTACAGGGTGTCCTATTTTCGTGTGTTCTATGGGGTTTCTCGCTTATGAGTGAAGTTACAAAGATGCGGTTTTCGCGACACCGTGCTACTTTTTTGTCAAACGAAAGATGCCGCAAACAGATTTGTCCTAGACCCCTTAGTTTCTTCGCTACAGGGTGATTTTAAAAAAGTTGTATTTTCGGTTACCCCTCGTATCTCAGGCATCTGATATCTTATCGAAAAGATAAAAACGGGCCCTTATAGAACTTTTTACGCAGAATACAGTGGCGTACTTGAAATTTTTCTCGGATTTACTTTCTTTGAGATATTAGCCAAAGTTGCACTTTTTTAAATGGAACACCCCGTATATTTTTTCGTCATATTATTTACCACACTGAGAGCTTTCTAATAATATAGTCGAAACTTATTTTTATAAGCAGCATGAAAACATGCAATTATTTACTTTTTAACATAGGCGGCTTTGGTTTAAATTAATTACAGTCAAATTAATCAACGTCAAATGCCTTCTCGCACCAAAAAATAATCTAGTAATATAAACATTTATTAACAAGACAGCCTAATGGATAAAAATAACAATTTTACGCTAGAATTGTTCTTAGCCTTAAAAGACAAATTTAACTACTAATTTTATAAATACTGTTTGAATTGGTGATCATGATGTCTTATGCATTGTTGGCATAGCGTCTGTAGTCTTCTTAAAGCATTTTCAAATATGAAAGAGCGGGCTCGCAACTCTCTAAAGGCATTTTCCGTGGCCTCTCTTAATTCCTCAATTGTTTCATACCTCCTCGAGTATATTTTACCTTCTAAATATCCCCACAAAAATAATCTAAAACTGAGAGGTCCGGAGACCGTGGTGGCCATCGAATAGGTCCGTGCGTGGCTATAAATCGATTAGGAAAGTGCTGTTCCAACCAGTGTTGTATCACGTGAGAGTTGTGAGCCGGAGCTCCATCTTGTTGGAAATAGATGTCATTTACTTGAACCAAGGGAATATCTTCCATAATAGTCATTGCTTTTTTTTGAAGAATTTGTATGTATCTATCAGAATTCAAATTTCCTTGGTAAATACAATATTCAATTCTTCTTCCCAAAATGAAACAAGAAACATTGAATCCAAACCTTCCTGGCGTTCCCTGGGAAAAATAACGTGTTCATTTTCCTGGCTCCAAAACCTTGAGTTATTCCTATTGAGGATACCCGCACTGGTAAAATGGGCTTCGTCCGACCAAATGATCTTCCTTTCAAAATTATTCTGCCTTTCACACATATTGAGAAACCAGAAACAAAACTACACTCTCCGCTCAGGATCGCCAGGATGAAGATTGTGCACAATAAGTTTATACTTGTAAGGTTTGAATTTATGTCGTTTCAATATTTTTTCGACTTTTATTATGGATACTCCGATATTTTCTTCTATTTGCCTGCAAGATGTCCCTGGGGTATTTTCAACTGATGCCAAAACATTTATTTCAGCTACTTCATTATCTTTACTATAATTTTTCGGTAGGTTTATTAAATGACCCATATTGAATTAGATTGTATTGTATTTTACGAAATATGCGCCTATCAGGATATCTATATAGAAATCGAGAAAAAAGTCAAATTTGAAAAAAATATTATTCGTTCTTCTAACGTACCTATTTAGATAAAGCTCCGCCGCCTCATCGACGTCTTCATTGGATAATATGAAACATCTATTCATATCATACTTTTCAAAATGTTCAAAATTTTGGTTTTGTGCCATATTTTTTAGATAAATGATAACAATAATCTAGGAACTAGCATTAAAAAATTCAATAGCAATCATTTGACGTTGATTAATTTGACTGTCATTAATTTAAACCAAAGCCGTCTATGTTAAAAAGTAAATAATTGCATGTTTTCATGCTGTTTATAAAAATACGTTTCGACTATATTATATTTTTAGAAAAGCTCTCAGTGTGGCAAATAATATGACGAAAAAATATACGGGTGTTCCATTTAAAAAAGTGCAACTTTGGCTAATATCTCAAAGAAAGTAAATTCAAAAAAATTTCAAGTACGTCACTGTATTCTGCGTAAAAAGTTCTATAAGGGCCCGTTTTTATCTTTTCAATAAGTTATCAGATACCTGAGATACGAGGGGTAACCGAAAATACAACTTTTTTTAAATCACCCTGTAGCGAAGAAATTAAGGGGGCTAGGACAAATGTGTTTGCGGCATCTTTCGTTTGACAAAAAAGTAGCACGGTGTCGCGAAAACCGCATCTTTGTAACTTCACTCATAAGCGAGAAACCCCGTAAAACACACGAAAATAGGACACCCTGTACAAGTTTTCATGGTGCCCCAAATGCCTACTCTAAAATATCTACCAGATCTCTGACCAAATTTTGATCATAGACGTTGTCAAAAGTTATGTAACAATTTTAATTTAATATTTGCTTTAGGTATCTAAAAGTACAACGCTTAGAAAATTTAATAATGTAGGTAATCTAAATTTTCATATTTATTAATTAAGTATAAATACAGCGGAATATAAAGTAAACAAAGCACTATACCTTAATTGTAAGATTAAAATTGGCTACACTTAGTATCTGATATTAGATTTTGCAGTTAAACATCTTAGTCTTAAATGTCGACAGGCAATATTAATACAAAAGCAGAAGTTAATATCAAGATGATAATTTAAGTTTAACATAAGTTTTAATTAAAACTTAACTTAAATGCATTTTTGAAGATAATTTTACATTAATTTCTATTGTTTTATTGAACTTTCATTAGTGTATACCAAAATAATATTACTTCTAAGACCTAAGCTACAAAAGGTTAGGCCGAAATGGTAGAAAATTGCAAATTAGCAATATTAATTTGGTTTTATTTTTTATCTTTTTTTATCTTGGGACAGTCCACGAAGGCTGATTCCTAAGTACTAACGTATCGTGGGATTTTATTTAATATCGTGTTTATCTTAAGACACTCCACAACAAGGCTAAGTACTAACGTACCAAGGGTGTCTTATATACAGGAGATGGAGATTTAGAGGGAAAGGAAACATCTTTAGAAGCAGAAGGTTTCACAGCCTAGATATTCTAGAAAAAAGGTCCCTAATAACTAAATAATAATAAATATTGGTATAGGGGATATCCACAATTCGTATTAACCCTTTAGGTAAAAATGTGTTACTTAAAATTTACCCTTCTTTTATTTCTTTAAATTTGTATTTGTATCTAAATTAGTAAACTTGAAATTTTTTCAACAATTTTCTTTATTATGGACAGCATAACAGCACTACAAAAAACAAACAGAACAAAAAAAACGATGTAACGTCATACTTTACGCTTATATTTACCATAATATTATTGTAACCAATCACAGGAAAATAAAGAAGAAAGTGTATTGGCTACCTTGATTAGCAACAAATAGCTGCGAGCATTTAACAGTATTTTTTTTATCGGCCCATAAAGGACAAAAGTTCTTTTTTTTTGGTACGTTTGTTATTCTACAGCACTGAATTATCCCCCAGTTAAATTGTGAATAAATCATCCAGACAAGACATAATATGATATAACGTTTAACTAAACCAAAAGATAAAATAATATAATTTCTTAACAATGCACGTTGACAAGATTTTTTTTTAATTCTTTGTAATTATATGGTTACAGTGTATTTCTGGAAACACAAATTTTATTAAATACTTATAAAACTTATTAAAGCATTTAGCAAAGCTTTTAAGTACTAAATTGCATTATAAAGTTTTAAACAAATGTTTTTATTTAATTTTGAAGACCAACAACCAACACAACCAACTGTTATTTAATGAAACCATTTTGTATTGCAATAAAATTAAGTTTCGGGAATTACCACATGCAAAGTTTTTAAAAGTTTATTTTCAAAGTGAACCACAACATTAAGGGGTAAACAAGTTAGATAAATCCACAGGTTTACTCAAAGCCCGGAAATCTCACTTTATGGTGTCAATTATCGATAATAGGTGCCTTGAATTGGTCTTTGTTTCGCTAACTAATTGATCAATTTGATAAAATCGACAGAGCTTCAGTTTATTTTACCAATCGTGTAAAATCCACAATTACTTTTGTTAGGTGTACACAGCGTGTTATGTTTTAAGATAGAAACACAATATAATTATATTTGTTTTATTAAGAACTTGTAATCTAAAATTGATGAACGGTAAAATACTATAAAGATAGTTAACGACTTCCAAACTCATATTATAAAAAATGAATATCATTTTAGACTATATACATTTCTAGAATATGGTAAAAATTGTATTTTATAACATATCTTTAATAAAAATATATTTTTTTAATTTGCCAACTTTATACGAAGGGGCATTAAAAATCTACACGAAGACAGCAGGTTCGGTACGGTATCTCTTATATTTATCATACAGGGTGTCCTGATAAGGTCGTCCTCCGGCGATATCCCAAAAACCGTTCATCGCAAAAACGTTCTTCGGAAAAACAATGTTTATTGTAAAACTTGCCTCGCGAAATCACAGGAAATTATTTTAAAGTCTCTAATTAATTAAGTTAAGAACAAAACTAAAATCACGGAATATTTAAAATTATGCCATATTAACTTATGTCGTTGATAGATTTGTTACCAACTATGTACAATTAGGAAATTTTTTTCTCTTTAGCTTTTTTTCCCAATCTGTCAAATATAGGAAGGGGGAGAAGCAAATGTACATTTGAAAAAAATTAAATAACTTTCTTTAAGCTTAACTAATTTTGATAAACTAGGTCTCGTTTAAAAGGACTTTCATCAGAGCTTAAGGTTAAATATTGGTATAATTAATTAATTTTTTTGTTTTATTCCTAAAGACTGATTTGTGTCAAAGTGTTGAATTTTGTCAACTTTTTTTGAAAAATTTTAAAACAATGGTAATATTATTATTAGCCCATTAAAAAAAGCATAAAAAAATTAAGAAACTGGTAAAAACCGCATTTCGATATCTTAATTAATTTTCGACTTATTGCCAAAAAACTGCATTACTGAAACAAAAACCATTTATTTTTCTACCAATATTAAATAATATGCTTATTATTTGTTTATCATCAATATAACAACAACATTTAATATTACATGGCTCGCGGATTATAGTAGCTTATTTAATATTATCTACGGGCTCTGGCTAATTGTATCTTTATTGTGTTAAAATAGGAAGCACATTTCCAGTTGCTCTTATTCGGGTTGCCAAACGTCTCAACATTTTTTAATTTAGGATATCTTATGGCATATTATCTTGTAGCAATAGAGGCATTTTTAAAATTTTCAAAATTAACGGCAAGAATATCGTACGCCAATAACAATTAACAACACTACTAATAATTATAATGAGGATAAACTGCGATAAACAAAAACTCAATTTGAAATAATCAGGTTTGACAAACAATGCACTTTTTTAACGTCCCTATTTTCTGTGATTTTAGACGTCCCGAGTAGGGATAGTATGGGCTTTCTGGCACCTCCGTCCTCCGGAGGAGTTTATTATCTTAATATCTCTGACGTAATTAAATATTTAGGAATCTTGTGTGACGCGTTATTTAGGGCGTGGCCAATACTATCTGTCAAATGTCAAATGTCACCTGTCAAATGTCAAATGCCACCTGTCACCTGTCATATGTCAAAAACCACGTGACTTGGAAAATGGCCGTTACGCGTAGGATACTTGTACTAAGACCCAATATTAATTTGCGCAAACTCGAAAATTTTAGGTTATACCGTTCGGGCGCTATCGGCTAAAATCGTTTTTTAACCCTGATGATGAGTCTAAGACGTGCGGTTTAAATTTTTTAAAATTAGCGAAACGTTGTACCTATCGAATAGCGAAAACCGCATAACGCCATCTTTAACCATAAAGGCGCTACAGCTGTTTAAAAATCGTCAAAATTCATCAATTAGCGATTAGGACGGTAACCCTATAGT
>JAHBCN010009074.1:0-36693 GCA_019359885.1 Listronotus oregonensis | reverse complement strand
TTTTTCATTTTAAATATTTTTTAGTAAAATTTTTTTTTTTTGAGTGGTAGTAAAGTTGAACGAGAGTTCCCAATTAAACTTGGAAGGCCTTTGGCCGGGCCCCAAAACAGGGGCCCAGTTTAACCCCCCTACTCTCCGGCAAATGAGTTAGGGCATTTTTACGCTCTCTGCTACTCACCTTCATTTACTGTACCTTAGCTATTTAATTGTTATTAATTTTATTTAAAAAAAAAATAAAAAAATAATAATTTTTTTTAAAGGCTGCCAACGGCCAAATAAAAGTTGGAAAAGTGTTTTTAGGCTAAAACACATGGGCTAAAGCAACTGCGTGACAAGGTTCTGGTCTAAAGTATAGTGTGGATAATCCCTGTCTCGCTAGCTCATCCGCTTTTTCATTGCCTTCTATTCCCGAATGTCCTGGTACCCACAAGAGAGTTACTCTGTTGCGTTCTCCCAGTTCTTTTTGGCATTTTCATTTCGGCTTGGATGTTACCTTGGGGTTTACTAGTACCCCTAGTGACGCTTCGCTGTGTGTTATTATGCAGATCCGCTTATCTTTATAAGCCCTTCTGTTTTTTTTTTTTTGCAATAAAAAAGCAAAATTTCCGTTTGAAATACGAACTGGTTTCCCCAATTGAAATGGAAAATTGGGGAATTCCTCTTTTCCCACTGTACACCCCCCAGTTTCCTGTCTTTTTTGGAACCATCCGTATACCAGATAATGTCTCCAACCCTGCCGGGAAGATGGGGGCCCACTCACCCCGATCTAGGGGGGTTTTTAAACAAAAACTTTAAAAAAAATGCTTTTACCTAGGGATGCGACATCAAGCCAAACATCGATGTTAAACACGATGGCAAAAAGGGCCCCTGACCATCGATGGTAACGTTTCAACATACAACATCGTTTTTTTCTAACATCGATGGTACGAGGGATGGTTCGTTCGGTCTATTAGTTTTATTAGAAAAAAGCCCCCAAAAATTACTAAAGACAGCTTTATTTATTTAAAATATACAGAAATAATACATGTTTTTAAACTAAAAAAAAACTCTTAGTAAAAATGAAAATTTAAAAAAAAATGAGAATATTATTTTATATAAAAAATTTATAAATCTCAAGTTTTTAAAAAGTTTTTAAAAAAAAAAATTTTTTATCAAAAATTTTTCCCCTTTAACCCCTTTTTTCCCAATGAGTTACTGTTTCCCCGCTTTTGAAAAAAAGACTTCTGATAAAGAAACAATAAAAAAAAAAAACGGGGGTTGAATTGTGGCTAGAATGGGATATCTAAAAACGTTTTTCTGCCACCAACTAAAGGGATTAACATTTGTATGTTTTTTTAAAAAATTTTTGTACTTTTTTTAAAAAAAATTTTTTTGAATTTATATAACTTTTAATTATTATTTTTTTTAAAAAAAGGGGGAAAATTTTTTTATGTCTTTACAAATTTTTAAATAAAACCCAAAAAATTTTTAGTACACCCTTTAAAATTATTTGTTTTTTAAAAAAATTTTATTTTTTTTATTTTTAAAAAGTTTTTTAAAGGCAACATCGATGTTATCATCGATGTTTTCTTTTGGCCCATCTTTGGCAAAACATCGATCATCAATCAACCAACCATCGATTTTTTTAGACCTCATGAACACCCCCCCCCTTTTTCCCCCTAAGTTAAATTTTATAGGATATATTTTAAAAAACCCCTAAAAAAATTTTTGTCCGTTTTTTAAAAAAAAAAATTTAAAAACGAAATCGCTTTAAGTAAAACTAATACGTAAATAATCGTAAAAATCATAAATTTATTCAGTTTGGCTGTAACCAATTCAGAAATTTTAGAAAATATTTGAGGTTAGGTCAGAGAGGGGCATTAAAACTTAAAAACTACGATTTTCCAACAAATTTTTACTTCATTTTTGTAATCAGCGCCCCAAAAAAACCCGTATTAAAATATTTAATAAAATCTGAGCCGGTAGGTAAAAAAATTACACAGGCTCACAAAAAAAAATAAGTGATGTGTGCTGGGTGTCGGACTAGGATTTTCTGGAGTATTTTTTTTTTCGTTAAACCCCAATCGGGTCAGAATTGGGGGTCAGATGGGAAAAACGAGAAAAGGGTAATTTTAGATTTTTAAAAATTTTTTTTTTTCTTAAACTTAAAACGTCAACATATTAAGAACTATAAATGATACACGAAACTTTAGGTATGGGACAAAAACAATATATTTTTTAAGACTTTTAATTAAAGTTATATATTTTTTTGTCTCAATGCAATATTTTTCAAATTATAATCAAACCAAAATTATCACGATTTTTTTAAGGTATACCTCTGGAAAAAATTTCAATATAATTTTTTTTTTTTTTTGGATTTTTTCTGCATATTTTAAGTGATTTAGGATTCAAAGAAACAACACTAAAAATTACGGGAAGTGTAGACAATTAATATAGTTAAAATAATACTAAAATTGGGAAAAATGTAATTATATTATCTATTAATCAACATAAGTAAAAACCACAAACATCAAACAAAAAAAAAATTATACCAAAAAATTTTATTTCCCCTCTTAACAGTAATTTTTTACCGTAAAAAATTTTAGGGTGTTCCACAAGAGAGGTAGCCCCCCTTTTCCAAAAATACTAATAGTAAAACTTTGGGAAAAAAAAATTTTTGATAAAAGGACCAAGGGAAATTGCGGGGAAAATTTTTTTCAAGTTGTGGAGGCCGCTGGGGGGGGTAAGGGGGTTTCGTAAAAAAATAAAAATATACATTTTCAAAGAAATTTTTGGGTATAATAAGTGGTACCATTTTTTAAACTTTAATGTTTTTTTTAACAAAGAAGCATTATGTGTAATTTTTTCATTTTTAAAAAAAAGGGTTTAAAATTTAATTTGAAAAATGTTAATAACTCGGTTTGTTTTAAAACCCCCTTTTGTTTAACGGCCCCTTTAGAAGAGATTTTAGGATTATTTTCAGGTGTATAAACCCTTTACACTTTTCCCAAACCCCCTAGGGGGCAATTTAAAAAATAACTAATTTTTTAAAAATTTTTTTTTAAAAATTCAAAACAATAATAAAACCTTTTTTCTTTTTAATGAAAAAAACCCCCAAAAAACGGCGAAAACCGAAATTTTAAAAATTTTTTCAAACCGAATATAAAAACAATAAAAAAATGAAAGGATAACGCATTTAAAAACAATGTTTTCTATAAAGGCCGATTTCTTTAGAAAAAAAAATTAAATTTAAAATTTTTACAGAATCTAATGACATACTGCATAATTTTTTCTTATTTTCCCCCAATTTTAAGATATTAAACAACATTAGATAAACCAACCCCCAAAAAAAAAACCCCCCCGCGTGGTCCTTATCAAATTAGCTTTGAACAAAAGGATGCCGAAAAGTCAAAAAACCAACAATTTTTATTTAAAATATTATTTTTAGTGTTGTGCTTTTTTGTTCTTTTTTAAAAAAAACCCTTTTTTGCCCAGGGGGAAAATCTCATAAAAAAAAAAACGTTGATGATATTTTCAGTTCTCGGCGCTGCGGGGAAAAGGGGGAAGAACACTTTCCGTGGTAGAAAGCGATTTGCCAAAAAAATGAACATTCTGGGCCCAGAAAAAAAGTTTTTCATTACCAGTGATTTAATCGCCGTTATTGAAAAAACGCAATAGCAAACATTGATAAAATCGAAAATAACGGCGATTGACAAAAACATCGATTTTTTTTTAATTTTGAAAAACGCGTCAACTAAAAAAACAAATACCTTATCGCTTTCCATCGCGTTGAGTGAAAAAGAGCAAAAATTGACGTATTTTTTTCCCCCAAAATTTTCGATCCCCCACGCACCTCCTTTTTCAAAATGAATTTAGGGTTTTTTATAAATTTTTAAAAAAAAGTATAAAAATGTTTTTTTTTTTAAAAAAGTATAATTTGGGGGCCCAATAAAACATTTTTAAAAATTAACCCTTAAAACATTGATTTTTTTTTCTATTTATAAATTATTCAAAGACAAAGTTGTAGCTGCACCCTGCAGGTTAGTCAAAGTGGCTGCTAGCTTCTATACTACACCATTGGCCTTCGCATCTAATATATCTCGGTCTGTCGACTACGTTAATTATTGCTATTCGTGCTATTCGACCACCTACTCAAATTTTAAAATTAAGTTACAATGGCATATTATTTTTTCCCCCTTTTTTTTAAATTTAACCGGTTTAAAAAGGTTTTTTCCTTTTACGTTGCCCAAACTAATTAAATAAAAAATTTTCCCGTTTATGATTTGTTTAAAAATTTTGACACTTTGCGTACCGCGAAAACCCCTATAAAATTAGATACACGGAACACAAACTGGTTATTTCCTTTAATCAAATATATATACGATTCAAAATTTAAAAGAACCTACTTCAAGAGAGTTTTATAATATTTTGATGACTGTTTATAGAGGGATTCGGAAAATAAGAATAAAAATTAAATTAAGAAAACTGCCAAAAATATTTTTTTTCAAATGCATATTTCTTTTTTTAGATGGTGTTGAAACAAAGCAGATGTCGTTTGCTTTTTCTATTTTTTTTTAAAAGCTTTCCCCTTTTTTTAAAAAAGCTTCGGTTTTGTGCCCCATATAAGTTTTCTGACAGGTACCGATGAGATGCTGAAATTAAAAAAAAAGGGTTTGGGATCTATGCGGTCCCCGGATTAAAAAAATTTTATATATATATATATATATATATATATATATATATATATATATATATATATATATATATATATATATTTTTAAAAATTTTAAATTTTTTAAATTTCGGTCCCCGTGGGGGGTCCGGGAAGGAACAAGTCGAAATTAGGCAAGTTGGGCTTTTTGGTGCCCCAACTTTTTCTTTGTTTAAAATTGTTTCCAAAAACCGGAAAAAGAAAAAATTTCGGGGTTTTTTTTTTATTTTTTCTGACGTTATTTAAAAAATAAAAAAAACAAAAAAAACTTTTTAGGGCATTTTTTAAAAAAAGGTTGGGGTTTTTCTAAAGTTTGGGGTTTTTGTTAGCCATCATCAACTTTATTTTTTTTAAAAACGGACCCAGGTTTTTTTTTTTATTTTTTTGAACCTCTTATTATCCCAATTTAAAAATGTATAACACTTAATATTTATTTAAAATATGGAACGCCCCTATAAGTTTTTGCGTTCCTTGTCCACTATTGTCTCTTATGGAAAATATGTTTTTTTTTAACAAAAAATTTAAGTGTTATACATAATTTAATTGGGATTATAACGCTTAAAAAAAAAGCAATAAACAATTAAGTGCCGGTTTAAAAAAATAAAGTTGATGAGGGTTTTAAAAGAAAACGAAACGTCGTACGAAAAATCCTAAAAAGTGTTTTGTAAAAAGCTTAAAATGGCCAAAAAAAGTGTCTTTTGTTTTTTATATCTCTTTAAATAACGTCAAAAAAAAAAAAACGAAATCGAAAAATTTTTTTTTTGGTATCTCCGGAAAATAATTTTTTCAATTTTTAACGGCTGTTTTGGACCCAAATCGCCTTTTTAAAAACTTTTTATTTAACGGTTTCGAATACATGCTCATAATTTGGGGGTTAATTAAAAAATATATATATATATATATATATATATATATATATATATATATATATTCAAAAAATATTTATTAAACTTTTTGTCAAACCCTAATTTTAATTTCATTAATGGCTTAAAAATTAGATTTTATTTTTACTGAGGGTCTTGAACAAAATTATTAAATTATTTTTCCCCTTTGTTTACATACCAATTAAAACTAACAATGATTTACCACCTTTATGTGGTAAAAAATTAAAAAGTTTTAAATTAAATTGAGCACAAACATCCCAATTGCCGTGTTTTTTCGTACTCGACCCGCGTTAAAGCAATAACATACCTCTTGCTTCGGACGTGGCGGGGAGTCTTGCTCTTAATAAAACATAGACTCAGTCATAAATTGATCTGAAGATCATGAAAAACTTGGTTTTACAACAACAGGATGATTACGGTTTAAAAGTTTCGATAAAATATCCTAACCGATTTTTTTATACGATTAAGGTATTTAAAATTAATTAAATATAAATGTCTTAACATATATTTTATTAATTTAAAAACATTTTCCCTTAAAATATAATTAGTGGCGTTGTAAATTCAAAATTTAATGTATTTCTTGTCCATTTGATTTAGAAATAATCGATATTTAATACGGTTTTAGCTTAATATATCCAATATCCAACAACACAAACTCTAAACTTCATAACAAAATTTTATAGGACCTTTTATTATATCCATTTAATATTGTTTCGGCTAATGGATTATTGCCAATTGAAAAAAGGATTAAAAGGGATGTTTAATGGAAATTATATTAGTTTTCACTTTTTAGCCGACTTCTAAAAAGTAGGTTATCAATTTGACACGTACGTATAGCCCAGAAAACAAAGCTAAAAAAGGTACAAAACCTGCCAATTTTTTTTAATGCATAGATTTGCATGAAAATTTGGAATTAAGCTTATCTTACCCTGAAACGTAACCTATTCTGTAACACTTACAGAACAGGTTACATTTGCTTCGGCTTAGCTATTCGCCTGGTAAAGCAGTAATGTCGTGAGTACAATGTACCTAATTAAGGTAAGATAATTAATTAAGAAAAAATAGATGGGCGCCACGGTATTTCCTTTTATTAGGTTACTTTTAATTAGAATTTAACTTGGTTGGAAACACCGAAATTAACCAAGTTTAGAGATTAAGCTGTTGTTATTAATTTCACAAAGGTAGGAATTTAAATTCATAAACAGTCAGTTCAAATAAATGGTTTTTATTCATATTCTTAAGGAATGAACTATTGAAAAAATATAATTTTAATTAATTTACAAACGGACCTCCCTGACGCATTATTTCTATTAAAATTAACGCAATCTTTATTCTTGATGTAATACGCATAATACCGTGTACTTGATCAAGCATCCGTAATATTGTAAGCGCAATTAACCCCCTTTTAAATCAACTAAAAAATTAATTTCCGTATCAGATCGGTTCTTACAATTTTGATAGTTGTTTTACATTATTTACAAACAATATTATAATAAAAGAGAAACATGTCATCAAATGTAGGTTAACTACTTAGTTTAAAAAAAAATAATAAAATTTCAAATTTTTTCTAAAAAAAAATAGGTAAACAAAAAAAATGGCGCGCAGATGTTGGTATTCCCCATAAAAAGGAAAGGTAAAACCTGTTTTCCTGTTGGTTTCGGACAAAATGGCTGCTGGACGACGCCTTGCTTCTACACTGGTAGTGGTCACGTGAAGAGCCAAACCATACAGGAACGATTGCCGAAACTGGATGAATTTACCAAAACGAAAAAACCGTAAAAACCCTGTTTAAAGAAAAACAGTATTAGGACCCTTAAAATTCGTACTAAAGACCAAACAATTTATAGTGATAATAAACTAGTATTATAAAATATTTATGGGTATTTTCAGTATGAGTTAACTCACCATAAATGCGGGTTACAGGCTACCAACGGAAGAAGTCAGTGGCTACTCCTACAGAGGAAATGAACATTGCACACTGCTATAAAAAACACCCAAAATTAGCAAGATGACTTGGATAAAACTAGATTTGAAAATTGAAAGAAAATAGCATTTATCACTATATTAGAATTTTAACATACCTGTTTGCAAACCAACCGTTAATAGTCCTGATAATACCACAAGAAAATATGCAAATTTTAATGCATCACACGTGAATTTGGCAGAACCGCCATTAGGCAAAAAAAACTGCCTGAGCAGG
Organism: Listronotus oregonensis; assembly: GCA_019359885.1. Taxonomy (NCBI): domain Eukaryota; kingdom Metazoa; phylum Arthropoda; class Insecta; order Coleoptera; family Curculionidae; genus Listronotus; species Listronotus oregonensis. Next base: position 28,919 of record JAHBCN010009074.1, on the reverse strand, counting down.
AAAAGAGAACCTGTTGTCTCGCCGGTACAATATCTGCTGCCTGGCAACGAGAAAATCGTACCCACATATCGAAGTACTTGTGTGAATATTTCTACTGAAAATCGAAGACAATTGTGGCAACACAGCGACTTGTGCGGCCGTGTAGCTTCACCACCGAGGCGTTATCAGTAAAGCGATCTGAAACAGCTTTAGTCAAGCAGGCGTCACGTGGAAAAGGGCAGCGGTGCCGCAATTATTACTTAATAAAACAGGTTTAGAAATCGTTAAATTTATTTGTATAAGAAAATAATTAATTGCCGTTGATACTAATTGAATATAATATTATTATTATGAAGAAAACTATATAAAAAAAACAACTTGTAGCTTTAAACGCTACAACCCTCATCTTCAAAATCTATATTATGCCGATGGGCGCTCTTAATTTTTTAGGGGTGAAAATTACCCCTCATTACTAAACTCTATAAAACTATACGTTAAAGCCTAAGTTGAGTAAAATTTGACTCAAATAAGTTATAAAAGTAGTATTTTGTTTCTTTAAAATATTATTTAAAGTATTTCTGTCCTTAAAAGTCAACCCCTATTATGATTTAAAAAAATATATTTTCCCTAAAAAATGATTATATTATCACAGTGTTTTGCATAAAATTTGGTATTGAGCTTAAGTTAACCTCCTCTTTAAAACCTCCATTATGCTGAAGGTCGGTTTTTATTTTTTAGGGGTAAAACTACCCCTTATTGGAAACTTTTAAAATTTTCATATTAAAGCTTAAGTCACATAAAATTAGGCTCGTATAAATTAATAATAAGTATTTAATTCTTTGAAACATTATCTAATCTATTTCAACCCTTGAAAATTAACCCTTATTATAATTAAAAAAAATATATTTTTCCTAGAATAATTAACATATTGTCACAGAGTTGTAATTAAAAAATATGCCTGCTCAAAAGTATTACTAATTTAAAAAAAAATCTGTATTCTTGCTAGTATCTTTGGTGAATTTTAACATTTTTGCGACTGGGTAAAATCCATTCAAAAAAATAATTTTTGATCGTAATTGTTATAAGTAACCTACCTTTTTTAAAGATTGTTTTGTATGAATCGTAAAAAAGTATCGGTTATTATTAATAAAAGGTTTATTATAATAATATAGTTTTATACACAATATAAATTAGGAATGTTTATATGCTACTTATTTAATAGTAGTATTCAAAAAAAAAATAATTTTTTGAACATCGCGCAATACCTATTAGAAATAATAAAGTACAAAATATTTGTATGCCAATGGAGCTACGTAATTGTACATAAAAAGATCTTCTATATTTAGTTATACTTTTTAAAGTCTAATAGGTATTATATTTTATAATTTAAATAGCTTTTAGGTTTTTTCTCCGCCAAGAAATTGTTTAAAGCAATAATAATTCACTCCTTTTTGACGTCTTTGAGTGTCAAGGATAATAATAGGTTTTTCCCTAATAGATTTATTGACTTTGAGTAACTTTTTTAATTGATCTTTCTAAGCTCTACTACAATATTGTACTTTTTTTTTAATCCTTTCGTATATTTTTATTTTTAAAAAACACTCTATTTGCTTCTTCAGGAGCTTTTTATCGCTCAATTTTCCACAAATACACGGTCGCCAAGTTTTAATATTTGACAAAAGGGCCTTAACGCATATGGGGAGAGTAAGCGGCTTTTTCACCTTTTGAAATATCACCCAGATAGGCTTGTTGAAAATAAAAAGACAAGCTGTTTCCTTTCTTTTTAATTTACGTAGATTTAGCTTCATAAATGTTTTCATTATTTTTAAAGGCGTAAAAGGGGGTCCAAAATTTTTTTTTTTCTTTTTTTTTGATATTAAAAAAAAACTTTTAATTATTTTATTATATTTTTGAAAAATAGTAGTTTAAAATAACTTTAACTAACGGTTTTTTTTTTTAAATTTTCTCTACTTTTTAGTAATATTTCAATTATTATTTCCTTTAAGTTCATCTTAAATCTTTTTGATTCAAAAGGTATTTAAAACTTCTATTCTTCTGAAAAATAAAAAAATAATAATAAAATTTAAAGTTTTTTTTCTAGAAAATAAGCAAAAAAAATAATTTTGAATTTTTTGACCCCCTATCACTCTTTCAAAAATTATGAAAAATTCATGAAGCTAGATCTACTAAAGACACATCACCTGTAGTTTTTTTAATCATAACGTTGGTCAATATTCTTTCTTAAACAAAATAAAAAATTTTAAAGCCTAAAAGCTGAAAAAAAATTTTAAAAATTTTTATCCCGCTCAAAAATTTTTGAAGAAAATTTTTTATGGTTGGTTTAAAAGAAAATCCTTTTTTGATTTAATAAAACAGTTTCTGTAGCACCTACGTAAATAAAAAAAGAAGACTGCACGTCTTTTTATTATTAACAAGCCTAGATGGGCGAGATTTCAAAAAGTGAAAAGGCCGATTACTTCCCCCTATGCACCAAGGCCCTTTGGAATTCCCAAGAACGCGAAACAAAAAGGATAATCGACACCCATTAGGCACATTCGTCGATTGCGACATTTTTCAGTTGAGAATGGAGAATAGGCTTTAAGAAAAAAGTACAGACTTTTACTTTTCTGTGTGGCTGTTTAACTAATTATTAGATATAATTAATTATTTCTTGTGATATTCTTCCAATTATATTACTATTTTTTTTATTTTTCAGATTGTCATGCAATTCTTGTACCAAGGCGGCTGCCAGACTCTAGAACCGGCATCCGAAGATATCTTAGAACTGATGGCAGCGGCCAATTTTTTTCAACTGGACGGTCTACTTCGCTATTGTGAATCACGCTGTGCAGCGATGGTAGCGTTGGACAACGTTGTTTCTATGTACATACACGCTAAAGTTTATAACGCTATTCAGCTATTAGAGTACTGTCAGGGTTTTCTGCTTCAAAATATGGTGGCGCTACTGACCTATGACGACAGTGTCAAAAGACTGCTTTTCGCTAAGAAACTGCCTAACCACGATGTGTTGGCGGGGTTGTTGCTGACGCTTCAAAACCGGATAAAGTCGAGGAAAAGTCAAAATATTTGTAAAATTACTCCGGCTACAACAAGTGTTTTGGGAAAGTAATAGCTTTAAAGATGACTGAATAATTGGTTAATTCTGCTTAATATATCGCACCTTTACAAAAACAAAGTCACATTCCAAAAATTTACATTCTTTTGAAAATAAGACAATTTTTAAAAAGGATTTTAAATTAATATATAAATATATATATATTATATTTAATATATTTATATATAATATAAATATATAATTTATTTATATTATATTTAATTATAATTATTTTATATATAGTTATTCAAGACTTGAAAAAAAAAATTAATCTGTAAAAAATAAAAACTTGTTTACTTAACGTAGTTTGATCAATTAAAAAAAAAGTTTTGCAAAGAAACTTCTAAAATCAATTTAAAAATGACAAATGAGTAACTAGTTGTAAATTTATTTCTCCGTAATTAAATTCTCATGATCAGCTTTAAACATTTTATTTATATTATTACAAAAATGTTTGATAGTGACATTCAAAACAGTCAGCTGCATGAAGCATAATTTGGTAAAAAGTATTAGAAAATTTAGTAGAAATGCCAGCAGAATTTGTAAAAAAAATAAAAAGAAGGATGTAATTGCATATTAAAACATAGTTTTTAATTTCAAACAACTTTTCATTATAACAATTTTCGATGTTGTAAAATATAAAGGTACTTTACTCTTAAGCAAAATTCATATTTTTTGACATACCTCGTATAAGATTGATAAAATTTTATATCTGTTGATTACCTTTTAGATTTAAGAACATGCAGAACTTTTTATAAAGAATAACTTTTTTTCGTAGCGGTTAATATAAAATAAAAGGAATCTTTTTGGATAAAAAGTGTGAATCATGTTATTCTGAATTAAGAATTTGTTTTTGCGAAAGTGATGACGAATTAATTACTTTGTTTAAAAAAAATCTATTTGGTGTAATACAATAATGTACTGCTTCTATAAACCCAAATAAAATTTCTTTTTGATCTGTCATAAACTGATAAAGGGTTTTACTCCCAATTAAAAAAATATTTGTTTTAATGCAAATAAAACTGTCGAGAGAAATCAATTTAAAGAATGGAGCATAGCAAACCTCGTCAGCCAACTAGGTTGCTTAAGAATTCCCATTTTGGGTGGCTGCCCAAAGCTCTTCAAATTTATTTTCATTGTCAGCTTTAAATTGCAATCTCCTTAAATTTTAAATTGGCGAGCTTTATATAAAACTGCAAAATTCAGGCTTTGTTTGTTATGTTGTAGTCACATTTATTCATGTGTAAAATAAACATAATTCAACATCAATACCTATTTATTAAATATTTATATAAAAATTTTAAAATAATGTTTAAATTCCCGGAAATTTTGTTAATATGATATGTTGTTTTTATACGTTTTTAAAATTTAAAACTTATTTATAGAAATATTCTGTTTTAGTTTTAAGTATTTTTAAATAAATTATATGTTCAGCTTTATTGTTGTTATTTTTTACTAATAATTCTTTGTATACAGGGTTTTAATAAATATCTTAAGAAATGAACTTTTTACCAAAAAAAAAAAAAACTAAAGTTAAAGACTTGTAAATCGTAAAACTTCTGGTTATGAAATCCTGTCTTAAAATCAGATGCAAAACTATTTTTAAAATGCTAAATTGGGAAATAAAAATAATTTATCCCTCCTTATACCCAATATTTTAGACTTTATTGCAAATTGTTATTTAAATTTAAAAATTTAAACTGACTGACTGACTGACTTTCCAAATTAAGTAATAAGACTTTTTGCACAAAGCATACTGTAAGACAATATTTGCATACATATTGTTTTTTAATAAAATTATTTTAGAAATATTATGTTTATCAAATGTAAAAATTACACAGCCCCACAAAATAAAAAAGTTGAAGGTCCGAAAGACAATACTATGGTATTTTAAGGTTTTTGGGCTCCCTGAATACAAATCCGAAGTCAGTTTGACCCTATCAGGTCAAGATCAACTGCATTACAGGGTCAAATATGCAAAATTAATCGCAACAAAATTAAAAAAAATATGTTTATGATTTTGGGGTCGCTGAATATAAATCCGTTGTCAGTTTGACCCCATCGGGTCATGGTCAACAGATATTTCTAGGTCAAATTTGCAAAATTTGAATTTTACAGATTGGGCAACAGATTTGTATTTATCGACCTCAAAAACATAAATATACACTCTTTAAATTTGGTTGCGATTAATTTTGCATATTTGACCTTAAAATACCTGACCCGGCCTGATGGGGTCAAACTGACCCCGGCCTGATGAGGTCAAACTGACCCCGGATTCGGATTCAGCGACCTTAAAAACACGAAGATACCATGATGACCTTCAATTTTTTTGTTATTGGGCTATGTAATTTTGAACATTTGACCTTAAAATGTCCTTGACCCTGACCTAATGGGGTCAAACTAACTCCGAATTCGGATTAAGCGACCTCAAAAAATTAGAACAGGGCAAATCTAATTTCATTTATTTATTTTATTTTATTTATTAAATAGTCAATTTTTCTTTGTTATTTAAAATAATTATTATACATGGTCCTAAACAGTTCTAACACGTCTTAGTTGCAATAAAAAATGTTATTTATTTTAACACCTCTCAAAATTTTTGTATCCTTTTAAAAGGTGTTTAAATAATCCTTCGTTTTTCTTTATACACAATCTAGCTCCACGGCTTATACTTTGTGATGCCCAAAGAATTTCAAAATGGTTTCGTCTCATTTCAATTCCTGCTAGTGTGATTTTCTAAAGCAGATCTTCAGAGGTATTTTTTGGTTGCATAAACAATATTTGGCACCAAAAATAAAAATACCAGTCTAGCTGGATATTAGTTGGTTCCCGATTTGAAAAAATTTGCATCATGTATTTCTTAAATTTTATTTACAGCAACTAGCAGCAATAAACAAAACGTCTAACGTTGCATCGTATCAAAACAAATACCAGACTCAATTCATGGCCATTTACTGACAATATTAAATTAGGATTTTTGTAAATTTATTTTTTATTCGTACTATGAAAATATTTTAAACGATTTTACTCGAAAATTGGACAAAATACAAAGATCGACAAAGAATACCCTTTTGTGTGGAAAACACTTTTAAGAAAACGTTACCAGCCCGGGACGGGTATCAACGAACTATTTAGAGGCTACGAGAAGACACTAACCCAAATTTATTTAGCAGGCCTAGTATCGATATTCCGAATATCTGGCAGTCGCTGCTGAATCGTGAAATCGTGAGCTTCGGTCAACAACGAATTTAAGTGAGTTTAGGTTAAACCGGAGGTGGAAAACTAAATATTTTTTTTCCAATGGAGAATACCCATTCGCCCTCACAATTTTACAGTAATATTTTGGTAAACAAGAAAGTTATTAACTGTTACATGTCCGCTGGGTCACCCGGTTTAAGGTCAATAAATCAAAGTACATCCTAATTCTACTCCTATTTATTTAATGGAATTAAAAAATAATACTGTCGTTAAATTATCATCGAGACGAATCGCACAAACCCCAAATAAATTTCCAATTCTCTAAAATATTCATTAAAAAAAAACAATAGACCCACGTGTGTCTTCTGTTATTATTTACTTAATTAAAAGTTTGTCGTGTGGAGATTTAATTAAAAATAAGCTAGTTAGCTACGATGCACGTGAGGTCAAGAATTGTACACCTCGACAAATGTGCAACCATCTAAATATAAGCTTGTTAATTTCGGTCAAAGTTCCGGGTCGTTTAGTAATTTTGTTCTATCGTTTCATCGGAAAAGGTTTAGATTGTATTAAAAAAAAAACAATAAAAGTATTTACCCAGAAGGTCTTTTAAGATCAGCAACAAATTTTTAAGCGATATTTAACAACAAAGCGTTTTAGTCAATTTCTTTCTTTTTTTTTAAGTATTTAGATCAGGGTCTCTTAGATTTTTATGCTGCAGAAATAAACTGTGGAGCACAAGTATATCGTAATTTAAGGAATTTAATGTAAGCGGTAAAAACAACATTTTACAGGTTGTTTCGAAATTAGTGAGCAATATTTTTAAAACTCATTGTACTTCCCAGAATATAAAAAAAAGTTTATATAAACATGCCTTGAAAAATACACCCTAAGATGGCTAAGGAGCCACCCGAAGAATGGACTCTAAAGTCAAGTTTTGCGTAATATTCTTGAAACAGTTAAAAGTAGGAGAGCTAAATTTGGTAAAGTTGTAAGCTTTACGCTTAATTTGATTGAATTTTGAAATTTCAAAATGAAAATAATCCATTTTTTAAATGTGATTATAAGAATTTACATTGTTAATAAAAAACTTAGCTTACTAAGATTAATTTTAAGTTACATGATAATTAAAAATAACATTTAATCCCTTAACAAAACCTACATTGAAAAAAAATGGAAAAAAATAATTCAAAGCTGTCAAAATTTGACATATGTAAAAATATACACCCCCCCCTTATTTGAAAATCCAGAGGTGAAACCGAAAGTCACCAGGCTCTTTTAAAAATTATTATTTTATTTAGTCAATTGCGAATTATTATCTGTAAGGTATTCATCGACAGTAATATTTAAATTTTAAAATCTTGCTCCAAATATATCTGAAATACCCTTATCCAATATCAATTTACTTGATTGTAGTTATGTGACTTCTAATATTAACTTAGTTATTATTAAATAAAAACAATTCTCCTGGAATATTTGGGCAACACGTTAAAATTTCTATATTCTCACCTAGCATACTTGTTTCTGAAATGCCTCGCTTGTCCTATTTTCTTAGATCCTTGTCCTGTTAGAAATATACAGATTTCCTTTCTAAATTCTGTAATATTACTTAAAATCTTCTCCAAGATATCCCCAACTGCCAAATAACTTTAAATTTCTGGCTACAAAGCACACTGTTAAAGGGGTCTGAATTCGAGAACTTTACCTTTAATATTTCGCCTCTTTCGAATCAGTGTTTAATGCTTCTGTACTCTATTTAATTTCTATCTGTTTCCCTCTATTTAGTTTGTCGCTCTTTCTTTTCCGCCCGAGACATTCCATTTTGTGAAACCCTGATTAAATTTTTCATCCCTTAAAATTTAGTTTTTTTGTCTTTTTGTTAGTAAAAAAATTTGTTCTGAACAAATTTGGACTTTCGCCTTTTGGGGCCCGTTGCAAAAAAAACACATCCGTCCCTTCAAAATTTTTTTTCTTCCAAAGCCTTTTTGCCCTAGGTAAAAAATTTTTAATTTTATATATAATTTTTATTTTTTATATATTTATATAAAAGGATATATTTAATTATATTTTATATATTTATATTTAAATATAAATTTTTATTTTATATTATTATATTTTATTTATTTTTTATTTTTATTTTTAAATATAATTTTTTTTAATTATATTTTTTTTAATTTATTAATATTTTATTTTATATATTATATATATATATATATATATATATATATATATATATATATATATATATATATATGTATATATATATATAATATATTATATATAATATATATATATATATATATAATTATTAAATATTTAATATATTATAAATTAAAATAATCGTTTAACTTATACTTGAAATACAAAGATAGAAAAATTACAATAATTATATTAGTTGAAGAACATTACAGCGATATTTCAGGGATTGCTCTTCCATTGTTCCTCTAGAGTTAGTGGATTCGTTGCTGCCTTAATATCGTAGCTGGACATCCGTTGACAATGTGTGAACTGTTTGTTCAGCAGCGTGCATTTGTCAATATTGGCTTTGAATGCCCCATTTGGTTAAGCTCGACTTATTACATATCTGTACCCATACGATGCGGTTGAGATAACATCATTCTCGGCAAAAGCAGAACCCTTTGGGCTTGACTGTAGGGCTTACAATCAGGTGTGCGTTGTTAGTGCTTCTTGTTTTATCGTTCATCCTATGCTATCGATTGAAAATTGTCAGAATTGTTAGCTGTTCTTGTTGGCGGGTTTCGAGATTTTAGCCGTAATTGACTCTGGTTTAACTAATCGATGTCAGTATTTATGGGCAGTGATGGATTCATTTGACATTTCTGGTGTGTCGCAATGACAGAATGCGTGTACATGAAATAACTAAGATCCCATGGAGACATGGTAAATAGCTTCTTGCGGATGTCATATGTGTACACACTTTAGCAAATTTCTATATAGAGAGAACATCTAAATCATCAGGTGTAGCTTGTATTTTTGCTGAACATAAAAAACGTAAAAATATAGTTAATTCCTAGCCTGATATATTTTGGTACCTTTTGTCGTCGTTTCTTGTAGTCCCTGGGACGATAAAACCAGGAAAGTGGTCCGGGATATAGCCTTAAAATTTCTTCTGATAAGTCTCGAAGCTTCATAACCCAGAACATAAGTCTTGCGATCCAAAGAGGTATTGTCGCTTCAATGACGGGTACCTTTCGTGAAAATGCAGGTTTGTAGGAGACTTTATGCGTTTGGGATTTTAAATCTTTTCTTTTAAACATGTTTTACCCTTTAAAATGTTTTTAAAGATTTGGTATTTAATAAGTGATCTTTAATTAAAGTCATTGTCTTACAAATCGGCGTTGTATTCGTTCATTATAAAGTTCACTGATATTCCTAGAACGTACAGAGAATAAAATTCTCGCTACAGGTTGTATTTTGTTACAGCCCAAAGTTTAGACAAAAACTATTTAAATTAACTCAATTTTTTCAGGATCAGGTTTCGCGAGCAATTTAAAGTCTCCAAGCACTCATTATAAGGATTAATGAACTCGACGTTTTACATTTCCAGGAAACAAAAAAAAACTTTTGTTTAATTAAAATAAAACTGGATTTTTTTTATGAAACTTAGGAAAACTATTTTAGTATTAAATAAATTAAATTTTTTCAAGGGTAAGAAGAAACTATACTCGTGTTTATTAGGCTGTAAGAGATAAAATAACACATGGAATATATTTTTACATACAAATAGTGAAAAAAATTAGTTGGCACAAGGGACTAATTGTAAATAAAAAAAGTATAGAAACTTTAAAGCCAGATAAAAGATTTAAAGTAAGGGAAAAATAACGGGAATCATGGCAAATGTTGGAAAGCCCCTTGGTTGTTTTAATACACTCTTAACATGTTTTTCGAACGGATTTTAAGCCCACATTGTCGTCACAGACTTTCGTATTTTATTATTCCCGTGCGGTTGCCGTACACTTTTAAATCGCTGTGCTATTATCTGTGAGATAAATGATGATCCTCTCTATATAGGGTTCTGCATGCCGTTCTTTCCGAACAATGGCGCAAGCGCGAAGAACAAGACTCAAGCGCGCCCTTACAGAGGTCTCCAGCGACACAGTGTCCTATGTAAAAACGGTTCATGATGTTTAATGGTTTGATTTTTGCAAAGGCCTCACGAATTCTTGGATCAAGTTGTCGTCGTATTAGCCTTCTTTATATATTTTATGTTTCAACTCAAAAAAACATCTAAAGGTGTTAGATCCGGAGATCGTGGTGGCCATTTTATGGGTCTATGTGTTCCTATCCAACAGTTTCTAAGATGGGTGTTTAAATACTCTCTTATTTGAAGAGAGTTATGGGTAGAGCCGTCATCTTGTTAAAAGTAAATCTCTATTACTTTATTTAAAGGAACATCATCAAGGATATTGAGAAGGTTTGATTGGATTATGTCCAGATACCTATCTGCATTCAATTTGCTTTAGTTACTTTTATTATGTGGGTTAAGAATACCCCAACTTTTTATTCGACATTTATCTAACCAAATATTTTTTTTGTGACAAGAACGATCCCTGTTTAATTGATTTAAATTTTTTAAAATGCTATTAAGTCATTTCCACTAGTTATTACGTAAAGATAAAATTGACATTAAATGTTAATAACAACTAAAATGTCAACATAGTTTTGTTTCTAGGATATTAGCTTTTGTTTCGTAGCGTAGTATGATTTAAAGTTATAAAGTTTTAATAAATCAGATAGAAAACTAATATTATTCTTAAGGTGTTATATTTTTTAAAAGGGAATTTATTATGCTAACTTTATAAATTAAAATATATAAGGTTCCCATATAAAAAAAGAAGTTAGGTCCGATAATCTTTTTATACGGCCCCGTATGTTACCTATTTTAAAGACGGCAATTATTCAACAATCATTATAAAAAAATTGTTGTATAAAACATTTTTATGCGTTTCTTTTAACTAAGAAAATATTGGCAAGGTGCGCGATGACAACGACATCTGACAGCTACATAAAATCTTGCTTTAAAGCCGTGGGCGTCGGAGAGTTGTCAGGTTACTTATAAAATTAATTTATTTTACAAATTATTTGTTTGCATTTTTACGCAGTCCTGCCTCGTATCGTAAATTAATAAGTCAAAATGATAATGGGCATTTTAATTGAGAAAAATTGATATTGGCGACAAAAATTGTTGTGATTTTTCTATCAATCATAACATGATACTAAGGTTAGGTAGTAGTGACATATTATTTAGCGATAAAAAGGATAAAAGTCACTCAAACGATTCTAAGGACTGAGAATAATGTAGTAATGCCTATTTCCAAGATTACGCTAGGCCAACATTTGGAAATTTATATTACCTACTCGTTTATTTAGTGTTTAAATATTTGAATTGTTGTAATGTAAAATTACATTAAGTTTAATAAATGTATTAAACATGGTCATTGTGTTTTCTTTTTTAACAATATTATGGAGTAATTTGTAATCTACCACTCTCCTCACGATTTCTTCCGATTTTTCGTCATTGTATTTCACGATCTCTACTTTAGCTTATCTGGCAACACTACGCACACTACTCAGTATCAACCCGTCCCCGGACGGCAATGCAAGTGAACGCGACGGGCAATGTTGCCAACCAGTAAAAATAAAATTATTTACGTTGTCTTGTTCGATAAAATAACAAATACCTATTATTAAAATAATTAGGTATCTTTAACCATTTAAAAATACTAATACTTTTTACAAATTTCATTTTTTTGCTAATCGTATAACTTTTTTTTAATTAATTTTTTTATAAAATGTATGATTTTTTAAAAAATTCTAAGACTGATAATAAATATTTTACGAAATGACAACACTGTCGACAATATCCTAACCAGTCGTGGGCACCGTCGACCGTCGTTGTATTGGAAGTGAAATAGGGAAAATTGTTGTCGTTCTCTTTTTAATCTGGGGTCATACGATATGTATCCTACTTTATTACATTAAAATTGGCTCCCAAGCTCTTCCCTTGCCTATCCTGATATATATATATATATATATATATATATATATATAATATATATATATATATATATATATATATATATATATATATATATAAACCTGATCAGCACTGCAAAGTAAAGTGCAATATCAATAGTAAATAATAGCTATTTATGTATCAAGGGCGTTACTGGGACTATAATGCCCTGATGGGCATTATAGTCCAGTAAAGCCCGTGGTGCATACAATGCTTTATGTTTTACCCAAAAAAGAGTTTTTCAATGACTAATTACATTATTTATTCAAATATAAAATAATTGCACCTGTACCTGTATACGTAAGTAGATAATGACTGGTGTTAAGTTTGACTTTGATGTTTCTGTCAGTTAGTCAGTTGGCATTTTTATTTAACGATTTACTCAAAATGGAAGAAATTCCACAAAATATTAGAGAAAAGGTCATAAAAGCGACCGAAAATCTTTTGCCAGTTAAATCAAGGCAACAGTATGATCGGGAGTATGGCATATTTGGTATTTGGAAAGATGCGAACGCAATTCTTCAAATAACTGAAAACGTTTAAATGGCATATTTCCAGGAACTGGAAGTTATTGATTTTATTTTAATACATATGTTTAACAAACTTTATTATTTTTAGTCGGAAAATACAGTCCGAACTTCTGGACCAAGTATTCCACCTTAAGGTCACGTTGATGGTCTATGAAAATATAGACATTTCGCAATACCATCGTCTTATCTTTTTAAAAGTTAAGTCGAAAGGATACGTCCCGAAGAAGTTTTGGAAGGAGAACAAATATTAAAATTATTAAGAAGGCTCCTGATGATATCTACTTGGTACACAAAGTCATATTGGTAATGGGTGTTTTTGGAGGTTTAAGACGGATGAGTTGGTCAAAATGACCATTGATGACATTGAAGATAGAGAACAGTCTTGGTTATAAAGGTACCAGAAACTAAAACTTCAACTTCAAAAAGTTTTACTATCATTGGAAGATTTAGGCGCTTTAAATTTAATAAAAAAGTACACAACATTAAGACCAGCTGAATAAAGAGCGAAGATTCTTTCTTATCTATAGAAAGGTCGATGTAAGTACAACCCATTGGAAAAAATACCATAGGAAGCGTCCAACATTGATCGCAAAATTTTTAAAACTGGATAATGCAGAAGCTTACACCGGCCACTGTTTGCGTCGCACATCGTCAATTTACTTGTTGAGGCAGGTGCTCGTTTGAAACGTTAATACAACATGGGAAATGGAAAAGCTCTTCAGTAGCTGAAGGATATATAGAAGAAAGTATTTCATCCAAAAACAAAGTAGCCAAAATAATTGCCAATTCAGTTAATTCCGAGGTTAATTCCGTATCGACTATTGAAAATTCTTTAATGGACTGTTCTTCTATACAAAATAGCGTTAGTGCTACCACTGCTGCTACCATCACAAAAAACACCGACCATTCTATAGTGGGATCAGCTACATTTTCCGGGACATTTCAAAATTGTAATTTTTATTTTGGAAATAAAGTTTAATTTTTAGTATTGTTTAAAAAAAATTATTTTTTGTATAAACTTGATCTTTATTGTGAGAGAAATAAAATTGGATAAGCAATAAAACTTCCATATTAGGCATTAGGGATTATAAGGGGCATTATCATAATGCCCGCTTATAATGCCCTAGGTGTGATAGCAGGTATTATTGCTATCATAACATATTCCGTTTCTAAGGTATTATAGATCAATAATAGATAGGTAAAACATAAACGATTTTAAAGCTTAGAGAGTAAGTATAAGAAGTCTTACTAAGTGATGTTTATTATTTGGGGTTACACCGTTTTCTCTCAATGCTTTTTTTAATTTCTGAAAAGAAAACAATTATATAAGATCGTATAATCACAGGTGATTTTAAATGGGTGTGAATAATGCAACGAAAGATAAAAATCTTTTTAAATATTTAAACAATTAAAGTAAAATATTATGACATATTTTAATTTTCATAATAATTTAATATTAAAATTCTTGGTAGAATTAAACTCGAGACCTTAGTGCTGCTGGACGTGATACACGCGGAGCTATTAAGTCAACGTACTAAAATAAGCAAAGAACTAAGATTTTTATTACCCGGGGGAAAAACCCCGACATGTAAGCCCATCTTTTGGGTCCGAAAATTTATAACATTTGCAGTTACTATTTCTACAAGTATTTCTTACATTCAACTACACAACAACTAGTATGCTCATTTTTAATATTTTATTTAATTGTTTACATTTAAATCAAGCATGATGTAAGGAAGCTGTTCTCACCATACACTCCGCACCCTGCCAATAGGATCATTCCTAAATTGACAATTTTTTAATTTTCCCCCGTAGGTAGGTGGGTAGGTTTTAAGTAAGTGGGTATAACACCCTTCCACCGCGACCGATCGGTCTATTGTGGCTCACACCCTTTTATATTTCTCCCACCAGGCCCTGACTTTTTTTAAAAACCCGATGATTCTGTTGGAGAGAGATCTTTCACCTCCCCGGCAACAAGGTTTATTGCCGAGGGTTCAACTTATCGTCCATTACAAAACAGATGTGTTCCCGCCGATTCATCCCCTGTGCATTGTGGTATTTTAATCCGAAATCCTGTGTACAAACCCCTTTGAGTTTTGAAGAATTCCTTAATTGCCCATAGTTTGACAGTACATTGTTGGTTTTGGTGGGGTTGGAAGGCCTTGAGGTCTCGAGACCCAGGGAAATCCAGCTGATATAACTGCTTGGTCGTCCCATAAATATACCGATGACCGTACCAGCCCTGTGAATTTTGTTTCCCGCTTCCCTTTTTGGGAAGGAGGTCTGGATTAACCTCTAGGCCGTGTGTCCAATCCGATGTAACCCTTGTTTGGGCCCAGTTTGGTCAGCATCCTTTTCAATTTCAGCCCGGGTTTTTGAATTGCACGGCTGGATTTTAAGAGCCCAAGAGCTTTTTTGTTTGAGAATATTTTAACTGTCTTACGTGTGCAATCGATCAACGGGGACCCCCCCATCCAATGCAAACCCCGAATATTTGAGTGCCAGGCTAAAGAAACTCTGCCTCGGCCTGCCATATTTTCCAGCTCCTCGTTGGTTTTGAGCCAAAGGTGGGACAAAAAGATGCAACGGAGCAGGGGGCATTTTTCGACTCCAGTCCTCCTATCCCCCGTATCCCTTAAACGGAAAAGTTTTAAATTTTGATTTTTCATTTTTAGTTTGACTCAAAAAGAGCACATGTCACCTATATTACTTTTTTATAGCACTACTATTACCGAGATACCCTAAAAAGTGTTGACAGCTATTGTTTTGTAGCTACACCTTCAAATAACTAAGATTTTTTTACTGCACGATATTCGGTTTCTTTTTTCATTTAAAAAAAATAATGTGACACATAAAATTTAAACAGACGTTTATGATACGAATAAGCGACACTTCTTTGTACTCATTTTATATTGTTTAAATCTTTAAGATTAAGATAAAAACATGGTAAAATTTCTGTATTTTAAAACTATACAGGGTGATACAGAAGGTTGTGAGAAAAATTTAGGGGCAGATTGTACATTTAAAAATATGAAAATATGTTAATATAAACATGGCTCCGGAATTGCTTCGTTTTTATAATACAGGGTGATTAAACTTTTTGGTTTTTTATAGTTTATTTCACATTTCTCGAAAATTCGTCTAGATATTGAGATTATTTTTTGTACACGCAAATATATAAATATAGGTCACATTTACATGTACAAAATTGTTTTCTAAGGCACTAACATTAGTGGCGTTTGTGCCGGTAAGTTTTATTTTGGAAAAAAACTGTAGCCACTGGTTTTGTAAAATTATTTGCTTTAAAGCCAGTTTATTATGTTTAAAAAATATTTTGGTTTTGACATTTAACCTTTTTCTAAAATAAAAAAAAAAAAAAAGACACTTAGCTGTTTTATAAACTATTTATAATTTTTATTTTATTTGTACTAATTTTTTTAGGAACAATGTATTTGATTTAACTAAATCAAATGCTGAAATGGCTTCCCTCTTTTAATTTTCTACCCTTCGAAATATGACGTCTCAGGCGAAAAAGCTTTTATATGGATTAATAAAATTTTATTTTGAAAACGGCGAGTCAGGATAAAATTTTTCAAAGAACTTTTAAGTTAATTAAACTGGCTTAAGAAATAAAATTTTTAATTTTTGAAATATTATATATAAATAATAATAATAATATAATATAAATTTTGAATAGTTTTCTTCGCTAAAAGTAAGAACTTACTGGCACGAACGCCACTGATGTAAGTCCCTTAAAAATAATTTAGAACATGTAAAAGTGACCTATAATGATACATTTGCGTGTAGCAAATTTTTTCTTACTATCATCACGGGTTTTCGAGAAATGTGAAATAAACTTTAAAAGGCGAAAAACTTTAAACACCCCGTATCATAAAAACAAAGCATTTCTAGACCCATGTTTAAAGGGAAACTTTTTTATATTTTATATGTAGAATCTCTAAAATTTTCCCCCTATTCTGTAACCCCACAAAAAAAAATTTAAAAGATGCAGCTATTGTTTATCTAAGAGGGAGCTGTTCCCGGGATTTAAAAACATTTTGGGGGACTAAAGGGAAAAGGAAAAACTTCTGGGTAGCAGGTTTCGTCTGGTTACTCTAGAATAAAAAGGAAAGCGGTTAATTTTGGGGCCCCTTTTTCTAAATTGAACTGAAAAGGATGCACAAAAGCCGGGGCCAGTGTTGCCCCCGATATGAGGTGCCAGAGAAGAAAAATTTTACTGGCCAACTCCTCTGAGTATAAGTCGGGAAATACCATAGAAAAGCGGGGCAGATCCATCATACCGTCGGTGGGCAAAACCCTTTTTTGTGAGCGAGGAATTTAAAGACGAACAGCCTTTTTAAGGAACCAGAATGCTAAGAGTTATGGGAGACGCCATTCTCCAGACATGAGAACAATATTTTAATAGTCATATAATTAAAATATATTTATGTTTACTATGTGTTATGTTTTCGTCCTGTATTTTAAAATTAGACATGCTATAATCCTAATTTCCATTTTTGATTTCTTTATCAAGAATCACATTACCCACTTGGGTCGTTTATGATCTCATAAACCTATCAACAGTATAATAATTATCTTATCTTAACGGTTATTTCAGAAGGCCTAAAAAGGGAGCAAAGGGCATAAGCGAACAATCCTTAGGCTTACTGTCACAATCCATATAGAGCAAATATTTCGCTTCTTAGTCCAAATTTAATTAACTTCATTGTTTAAAGGGGTTTAATGGTCTTACCATGATTCTCAACGAATCCTCGAGCTCGTTGATGCCTCCTAATTTAAATCGCACCAAAAATAAGGCAAAATAAAGGCCGTATTTTTATCAAAAAATCTCGGACCTTTTTGGTTTGTCGGGTTTTTTACTGATCTGTCTATACAGGGTGTCCGAAAGTATCGTTTGAATAATTTTAGGGGTAATTCTACAAGGTAAATTATAAAGAAAAGTTCATATGAACATAGGCCCGCAAAAGCGTCATAAGGTTGCTAGGTAATTTAAAGATTGCACCGAGATATGGGTTTTATTTTATATCTCTGAAATCGTTTCAGAAAGTCATCTGAATTTTGGCATATTACATTTTTTTTTCATTAATATAGATAGATCAGTAAAAAACTCACCAAGTCAAAAAAGAGTGGAGCAAACTTGTCTAATTTAAACCGAAATTTTTAGATAGGAACTTTCCCCTTATTTTACATAAATGTTCTTGGTAAGATCTCTTCTCTTTTTTTTTGGTTAAATAAAAGGGAGAAACAGGGGGGAGGGGTTCGCCATGCAAAAATAATACTAAAGTCTACATTTAAAACATTTTTTATTGTACACATTTTATAAATATTTTTTTTCTTAAATTAACAATATTATGTACAATACTTGAAACATACATTAGAAATATATTTTAATTAAAAAAACCTAATATTTTAAATTAAATACTATATTTATTTTAAATGTTTAAATTTAGCATTATTTTTTTAAAAAAGGGGTTTTTTGATCTAACTTACGTAAGATACTTTATAAAATTTCCGGGGCATTAATGTTAAAATAATTTAAATGAGATCTTTTATAAATTTTCAATAAATAATTTTTTACAAATTTTAATATTTTAGTATTTATAAATATTTATATATATATATACGTTTTATATATATATATATATATATATATATATATATATATATATATATTTTTAAAATATATATATATATATATATATATATATTATATTTTATATATATATATATATATATATATATATATATATATATATATATATATATATATATATATATATAAATAAAAATTTTAAAAATTTTAAATTTAAAAACAATAAAAATATTATATTTTTATTTTAATTTTATGGATTTAAAAAATATATGTACTGTATATTTTTAAAATTTTAAGAAAAAGAAGTACATTTTTTTAATCTACATAATTTGACTGTTTTTTTGGCAATTTAAGAGAATCTAGTTTTTAAATTTTAAATGTTAAGAAAAAATTATCATGTTGATTTTTAAAATTTTAAATTAAAAACAAAATAGGTAGTATATTTTTGTACAAATTTATAAATAAAAATATACACAAAATTATAATCTTAGAATTTACTAAACAGAAATATTTCCTTGTTATTTAACAATTAGTTTATTAAATTTATTTAAGTTGTCTATATTGTTCAAAATTATTTGTCTTAAGCTAATACATAATAAATTTTAAAAAGATTATCACAAATATACCTTTAAAAAGTTGCAGTAATTAATATTATTTACAAGGTAACTCAACTAAGAGTAGACTAAATTGAACCTAAAAGTATACAAAATTTTTTTCTTAAAAAATCTTTAAAAAAATTTAGTTTACCCCACTGGTTAAGAAAAATTTTATTTCGTAAATAAAAATTTTAAAATTCTACATACATTTTTAGAAAATTTAGTAATGTGTAACTTAAAAAAAAATAAGTTTTTGTAAAAAATAACATTTAATGAAAAAAATGTGTTGTAATTTTTTTTTAAACACCCTTTATATTTTTATAAAATCTCTATAGGAATCTAAGGTAAATGAGCAGCACAATGGTTAAAGAGTTCATGTACACTAATGTCTAGACACAAAAGATCTTTGTTTTGAAAATTAATGACTTTAAATTAATTTTAGGCAAAATATGACTGACGCTAAATCTTATGAGTTATATTTGTTAAGAAAGTCTAAGCCTAAAAGCTTTTCTAGGGCTTTGAACCTACAATAATAAGAACAAATCAGTCGCTTTAATAATATAGGGAAGAAAACAATACTCCAATTTTAAATCAAAAAACTATAAAATTTTCCAAAAAATTTAGGGATTTACTTAACTTGAAGGGGTAACTCATGTATTTTTTATTATATATATATATATATATAATATAATATATATATATATATATATATATATATATATATATATATATATATATATATATATATATTATATATATATATATATATATATATATATATATATATATATATATATATATATATATATATATATATATATATATATATATATATATATATATAATATGGGTTCCAAAAAAAACACTAAATAAATTCTGGACCACAAAAAAATAAAATAAGTTGATGATGGTATAACGAAAACGAAACAAATAAAGCCAAAGTTTAGTTTTTAATCAAGCAATGGATTTATTTAAACATGAATATTAACCACAGTAAACAAGATCCAAAAAAATAGCAAGAATGCATAACCATTTGAGCAGAGGTGTGAATGTGAATTCATATTTTCAAATATAAATACACTTATTATTAAAATATACATTTTTATCAAACTATTTAAATGTTTCTTATATAAAAGAAATATTTTAAACATGAGCAGCAATTTTGTGGATATTCCTTTAGAAATGCCTAGCAGACACATTACTGGCAGCTTTAAAATCATAAAAAGGAAAATAGTTATAAGAATACAATTTAAACTGTAATCCCCAATTTTTACTATATATTTTTAGGCATAAATAACATAAAAACCAGCGTGACAAAGACTATGACAATTTTAAGGTCCAAAAACAAAAATCTCATTCTATAACGATCTTGGTATGAGTTTCTTATGTTTTTTTTTTTAATTATAGATACCCAAGGTATAGTATAAAAGATAGTAATAAAACAAATTTGCAAAATTACATTTTTGTGTCCAAATAATATTTTTTAGATGGTAGCCCTTTTTTGACAAGCAGCACTTTCCAAAAAAAAGTTTTGTTTTTAAAAATCTGGAATTAAAATAGAAAACCATCTAAAAACCTTTACTTCAAAGTATCATTTGATAAAATTTATCAGTTCCATTAAATTTTTTTTTTTTAAGAATAATAAAAGAGTAAGTAAATACATATACTTTTTTAGAAAGAATTCCTACTTTAAATACTAACAGCCCAATTTTACTTCACAGAGCATCATGATCAGTAGCGGTTTGTGCCTTAGAATGTCAGGGGGTAGGGGGAATAGAAAATAAAAAAGGAGGTACGCCCCCCAAATTTTATTTGAGGAGTACAAATAAGAACTGTTTTTAAGCCTACAATGACAACAGCAAAGTTTAAGACCCCACCCCAGTTTAAAACCCCTTTCGACACGAGCTCATAATTTTGCGGTGGGTCGGTTTAATAGGTTCCAAAGCGCAGTATCAACACCAGATTTAAAGAACACCAAAGAACGATATGGACAAAGGATAAATCCGCTGTGGTTAAACACAATTTTCACAGGGCAATGGCAATAGAAACAAAACCATAAGAACTAATAGAAAGGGGGGAGGAGGGATCTGAAAACTTGGGACCGCAAAGACAAAACCCCAAAGAGAAGGCAGAAAATTCAGCTTCCCATTAAACGGAACGAAAGCCCCACCCACCAAAACAAAAAAAAGCAAAAGGCCTTTTGAAGTCGGGCGTAACAGCAACGTGAGCGTCAGGGAGGGGATCACTTTGATAATGTCTGTCAGTAGTAGGGAAAAGTCAGAATACCAACAGACCACGGCAAAGCCCGGAAAAGCATAAATGAAATTTAATTAATTGGTTATTTACATTATATTTTGGGAGGCTATAGCCCTTTATCCCCTATAGATCAGCCGCTACTGATCACGATTAATTGGCACAGGGAACCCATAAACGTAATACCCTCAGACAGGTTATTCAGCAGTCGTGGTGACACGTGATACCCGGGGCTTTTAGTAGGATGTTCCATAAAATGACCAAAAAAATAAAAATATTATTTATCTAAAAATCTTTATTTTTAAAAAAATAAACTAGCATCTCTGGTAAAAAAGCTTTATACTTTTGTTTCGTGTAAGAGTTTATTTTTTATAAGTCCAGCTAAAAAGGTCAAAATATTATTACCACCTTTTTTTTTGTTTCACTTAACAAATCAAAAGCAATCCTTAGTGAAGGATCTCAGGTTCATGGTTATTATGACTTTTGTTTAAATAAAACTCTGTTTCTCGCAAAGTACCCCGTTTTATGGGCTTTTTCGGTTTTACCCAGGGCTTTTTTAAAGCTTTTATTTTTTCGGGGACACCAGTTGTAGAGAACTGGATTGAGAGTGGACGAGAAGTAGTAACACAAACCGGTCAAGAAGAACATCCAGTAGTTTACTTCTTCGATGTTTCACTGTCTCGGAAGTAGATGGTCATCACGCGTTGGGCGTGAAATGAGCCCAACAGATGAAGAAACCCACCACTACCAGAGCTGAAACAAAAGAGAAAAGCGTTATTTTTCTAGACAAAAAAGATATAGATATTCACACTATAAAAGAATATTTTCTATATATATATAATATATATATATATATATAATTATTATTTATATATTATTATTATTTTTATTTTATTTTTAAAATTTAAAATTAAAATTATTATTATTATATATTATTATTATTATTATTATTAATAATATAATATATATATATAATATTATTATTATTATTATTATTATTTTATATTTTATATAATATTTTTATTTTTATTTTTATTTTATATATATATATATATATATATTTTATATATTAAATTTTTTTTTTTTCGAAAAAAGTGCTTTTTATTCTGATTTTAAAATGTATAACATGTTTAGTTTGTTTATAACTTATCAACCCTTTAAAACAAATATTTCTTCTTGTCCGATGTCATCTGCGTCATTGGGGCAAAAGAAATGTTAACATTGCAACGTATTTTTCGAAATTTTCCCTGAAAAATCCTAACTAACATACGAACTGGTTCCAAAATTTTTTTGACCCTGCAAAACCAGACCTAAGAAGCCGTTGAAGAAAATCGACGAGATGCTGCAGAAACCAAAAATTTAAAGAAAACCAACACTGTGTGATGATAGAGAATTCACATACCCAACAAAAAGTTATAGGGAAGCTGGATATAAAAAATATCGTTAATATGTGGGGATGAATGGGCATTTGAATTTAAGCAATTTACATCTTCATTTTAGTAAGAATCTTAGTTTAGCCTAAAAAATGAGTTCGCCGAAATTAAGGACAACTTTAGAAAATATTTTTTTTTTTTTTAAATTAATGAGGTTATAAACTTTAAAATTTTAACATGTTTTGCATGTTAAACAGAAAAAAAAGCACCATTTGGCTGCAAAAAATTAATATGGGTCCATAAGAAAAAATAAAGTGATGATGATTCTAAAAAACCCGAAACGTAGAACATAAAAAATCTACTCGTCATATCTACAAAAAAAAAAAAAATTGTTTTAAAAAGTTTTTAAGATTAAAAATTTTCACTTTAAAAAAATATGGCGATTCGAAAATGAATGTTTCAGGGGTTTTTTTAAAATTTCTCAAAACTAAAAGATAAAACCACGTAGTAAACGGATTAGCTTACTAAAATAATTTTTCCAAAACTTTCCCTTAACCGATTTTCTATCAAAGTTTCCAAGATCCCCCAAAATCAAAATTAATTTTGGGAAACTTTATATATATATATATATATATATATAATATATATATATATATATATTATATATATATATATATATATAATATATATATATATATATATATATATATATATATATATATATATATATATATATATATATATATATAATAAGACCCCATATTTTCCCTTTAAAAATGTTTAATTTTAATTAAGATTTTTTTAAATTTTTTTGGGCTTTATTATTTTTTTAAAAAGTTACCAATTAAAATTAATTTACTTAAGATAACGACCTTGGTTTAGCTTTTTTTTGATGCAAAACCTTTTAAGATTTTAAACTTTAAGGTTCCCCAATTAAAATTTATAATTTCAAAAACAAAAAACATCTTTTAAAAATTCTTATGCTTCTGAATTTTAAACATAAAAAAAGGAGAAATTAGAGTTATTTTTATTAATAAAAATATTGTTACTGTTTGAAAAAACACTTACAAAATTTTTTTGATATCTTACCATATTGGAAAGAACCCCCTACTAGTTTAAAAATATCCCTTTTAAATAATAATTAGTATTTTAAAATTTTTAAAAAAGTTGGGGTTTCTTGACAAGATGTAAATCCTTTTTTATTTAAAAAGAGGGGTAGTGAGGAAATACACATTTTGTAGTTAATTTTTTTTTAAGTGACATTTTTTCTATAACGAATAAGAATAACCCTACTCATCACTTTTTTTAGTATGCATTTTCCTGCAAGCGTATGAGTAAAGAACTGCTTTATGAATTTTTAAATTATCTTCGTCAGATATGCTGTGATCGCTGTCAGAAACATGAATGATGATGGGTTCTTGAACTGACATTATATATTTTTCTTTTTCCCACGCCTCTTTTATAATTTTATCTGTATGTCGAACATAGTTGGACCAGTACTCTGAGGAAACATGCTCCAAAGATATTTTCCAACACCCCAAAACATCTTTGATTTTTCTTTTGAATTTTCTGAGAAATGAGAAATAAAAAAGTTTTGTTGTAAACTCTGTTGACCACCCTGTATATAAAGGATCAACTAATAAATTATTATAAACATACCTGAAGAGGGCTCAATACGCGATGTTCTTCTACAAAGTATTTGTAAACATTTCTCACCATCTGCTTTACTTTATTCCCATGTATTTGAGAAGAGAGACAGTTCTGAAAATTATGGCTACATTGAACGTGTTTTAAAAAAAAAAAAAGTTGTTTACGGTCAAAAATAAGGAGTTTTTAAAAATACTATATTGGCCAAAGTGGTTAATTGTTCTTAATATCAACAATCAACCAAAAACCTTAATCACCTTGGTTTTTAACCTCAGCTAAGTAGTTTGTTAATATTTAAAATACATATATAATTTATTTATATACACTAGAATCTTGGACTTTCATTGTCTTTATTTGTTAATTGTTACACAACGTTTCGGTTAGTGATGTATCTCCAACCTTTTCAAGTTATTAATTTATTTATGTTACCAAATCTCTTTCCTGCTTCTTTTGATGTACTGAATACAGATCGTGATCCATAATCATTAATTAATCTAAAATTCTGAAAATAAAAGAAATAAAATTATAGTTATTTATACCTACACTATTACTTACTTTTTAATAAATACACTTACAAAACTAGAAAGTCCAAAAAATAATACAAAACAAAGTCCAATACACACATACTTTTATGAATACCTCAAAACTATCCCTAAAAGCATTAAAAATAATATATTTTAGAATTCAATGTCGACACGTGCAGGAACGACCCGAACATTAAAAATAATGTATTATAAAAATACGGGCCTGTTTGCCACTAACCTGCAAGCTAATCGATCCACTCTCACCCAGTAAAAGAACGATATATGAAACGCTCAAAGGATTAGAGGAAGATGCGAATATTTGAGGTTAAATAATGTGAATATCAGATGTGTGCTCGTTTTAATTTACGAGGTCGAGTATTTAGGAGTTGGCTAAATCGGCTTGTCATAAGACACGTCAAAACAACAAAACTTTACAGTGAACCAAGTATAGCAGCACTACTGTTATGCGAAGTCTTTTCCTACTTTGTCTGAGTACTTCTTTTTTCGTTCTTTTGGATGGGCGTCTTATGAAGCTTTTTCCAGGTCTTATTTTACTGAGGCTGCCCCAGAATTCATCGTGTTTGTTTCGAATACATTCCTTGGTTTTCTCCTCTTGGTGTTGGTCACTCCAAGGGCAGGTTTTGGTCCAAAGTATGGTGTATTTGATCCTTGTTTTGCTAGCTCATCCGCCTGTTTGTTGCCTTTTATTCCCAAATGTCCTGGTGCCCAAAAGAGAGTTACCGTGTTGCATTTTCCCAAGACTCCCAAGCTCTTTTTGGCATTCCCATGTCAGCTTGGACGTTACCCTGGGGTTTACATGTGCCGCTAGTGCAGATCCGCTTGTTTTTCTAATAGTCCAGTAAATAAAGGAACAAAGTTGTAAATGTAAATCTATACAGTTTTCCTTTATGACGCAATTCTTAAGTCTTAGGGCATGCTTTTGAGCGAAAAAAAGTTTATCAACATTTACATGTGGGAAAGGGCTGAAAATGGGCCCTTAAGGCGCGAAAAATGGGTTTTTCGCTAATATTTGCCAAAATATGCGAATTAAGGAATTTTTGTCTTAACAAAAAATAAATATCGCCTTGTAATCTGCAAAAATGGTCCCAATAATTTTTTTCAAAAAATCGATAGTTTTCTAGATAACGAGACCCAAAAGTCCCCTCATTTCAGCTGCCGCTCTACCTCATGGATTCACTTATAAGCGGGCGGAAGAATTGTTTCATTACTCAAACAGTATTGTACATTTTTTAAACATTTAAAGTTTCTTAAATTGGAAAATCCCGTACCAATCATTGCATATGAGTTTGGGTCCATTCTGATTTTTCTAGAATATTAAAAAAAGGGGTCAAAGTTTTTTTTCGAAATATTTTGAGAGTATCTCATTAATTTATTAATATTTTTTGGAAAAAATAGTTTGTTATTAACATTTTTTTTTTATAATGAGACCATAGCAAGTGTTCGATGATCTCAGAAAATTTCCTTTACCATCTTTCTTGCGTTTTAATAAAAAAATGGTTTTGCCTATCTGCATTTTTAGCCGTTTTCGGAGTTCTAGAAAATCTCTAAAATAAACACGAATCATCATTCGACGGCCGCTTTTGCAAAAAATGTTGGTGTTGCAAAAAAAATGATAACAATTATTTTTGTAGATTTCGAGGTGATCTTCATTTTTTGTTTTTTTTTTTTCATTCTCTAATTCGCATATTTTGGCAGATATTTGCGGGAAACTCATTTTTAAAACTTTGGGGAGCCATTTTTAGCGGGTTCCTACGTCGGAATCGTGATAAACTTTTTCTCGCTCGATAGCATTAGCGAAGACCTAGGAATTGCGCTACAAATGAAAACTGTACAGATTTATTTACAGCTTTGGGTACTTTTAGGTCTTTAGTTACTGGACTATAAACCCTCCATACATACATTACATACATACATACATAAATACTTACATATATACAGGTCAAGCTAATAAAGGCGTGGTAAAAAGGGGATTTTTGTCCTAAGGCTCGCCTAATATCGAAATTAATTAAACGAATCTATTTCAGTCATCAAATAATTTTTAGAATTAAAATTAAATTTTAAACTTTTTTTTTTTTAAAAACAATTTTGAAAATTTCCACTTTTAATTGTTTTTTAAAAATTTTTTGGGCACTTCCAAAAAATTTTAAAATTTTGATTTTAAAAAATTTTTTAAAAATTTAAATTAAATTCAACCAAAAAAAAAAATTTAAAAATTTAACGAACGGTTAAATTGTCAGTAAAATTTTTTGGGTTAAACGCTCAATAAAAGAATTTAAATATTGCAATACAAATTTTGATTTTATTTACATTTATTTGTTAACTTTCAAAAATTTTAGTAATTTAAAAAAAAAATGTATGCGCATGCCCCAACTTTCGCCGTGTTTTTTCCGGCACTTTATTTACAGATGTATTATTAAAATTAGCAATAAAACAAGTAATAATAATTATTTTTTTACAAACAGTTTAATTTAAATTATTGTACACACATAATAAAATTATAATTCAAATATTTTAATTAAAATATATAATGTTATCTATAAGGAAAGGTTCTAAAAACGTTATTGTTATGGAGTATGCTGCGGAGATACGCGTAGGAAATCCTTTTGGGAAAGTTTATATTATTTTATAAGATTTTCAAAGGCTTTTTTAAATATCGCCGAAAACTAATTAAAATACGTAAGCAAAAGCACTGAAAAATTGGTCCCAAAAAATTTTTTTTTTGCACTACTTACCTTATTAAATTTAACACTCTTAGTTATCCAAACAATTTTAAAATTATAAACTTAATTTCACTTTTTTCTTAATTATTTAAAAAATGATTAATTACTAAAATAAAAACCAAAAAAAATAATATAAATTAAATTAAATTTTATATATATAATATATTATATATATATATATATATATATATATATATATATATATATTATATATATATATATATATATATATATATATTATATATATATATATATATTATATATATATAATAATTTACAGGGTCCAAAACTCCCCCTCTTATGTAGCTCATTTATTATTCCTTAAAAATTTATATTTTGAAAGTTACCTTTAACCCACGGTGCATTTCAGGGGAAAAAAATTTTGGTTATACAGGGTGTCACAAAAAAAATGTGACGTCAGATGGTGCATTTTTTAAATGGAACACTGTGTATTTTTTTTATATTTAGGTACCTCCTGTGGTTATTTATATTCCTCCAAAAATTTTTTCAACATCGGTTCAGTAATTCAGAGAAAAATAAAATATAAATAAAAAATTTTTGGGACCATTAAATTTAAAAATAAATAAAAATACCAATAGTGCTTAATTAATAAATTTAAACAAGAAACTTCTTAAGTAACGTAATATTAGTCGCTTAGGTCATGTTTGGTTAATGCCAACTGTACAGGGTGTCCAAAATTTAGTGTCAAACTCTAATTTAAATTATTTTAAATAGGGGCCCCTTATTTTTTGGTTGTTAGATGCAGAATTAAAAAAAAAATTTAATTATAACCCTATTGAAATTCCAACACATTAAAAAAATTCGTTGAAAAAATCTTTTTTCATTATTTTTTTTTAAAATTTAAACCATTGAATAAAAAAGAGGTGGCTATGAAAAACAATTTTTGACATTAAAGTTTATTTCTACAAAATTTATTTTGACGTATTAAAAAATTCATAAATTATTATTATTTATTAATTAAATTAAATTAATTTAAAAAAACTTTAAATTTAAATAAACCTAATTTTTAATTTTTAAACTTTTGGTAAATTAAGGTAAATTAAAAATTTTTTAATAATTAATTATTAAAATTTATTAATAAATTTTTTTTAAAATTATTTTTTTTAATTTTTATTTTTAAAAAAATTTAAAATTAAAATATAAAAATTTTATATATATATATATATATATATAATATATATATATAATATATATATATATATATATATATATATATATATATATATATATATATATATATATATATATATATATATATATATATATTATATATATATATATATATATAATT
>JAHBCN010009073.1:0-36290 GCA_019359885.1 Listronotus oregonensis | reverse complement strand
GGAATCGAAATTTAAAAAAATAATAATGTATCTAGTTGGTATTTTCTGTAAACGACATTTCAATTTCACTTGAATTTATTGTCAAACAAAAATAAATGACATAAAGTACCCAGCTATTTGAATTTGGGTTGTTTCAGTTAATTTATAATACGTTTTCTAGCATATAAAACCTTACTACCATAAATAATTATTTGTTTAAGGAATTGGCATATAGTGTACTTTTATTTTTATTTCGAAAACGGTGAGTCAAAACGAAAAGGCCAAGAGGTACTTTTTAAGCAGAATTACACTGACTTTAAGAAAGCAACACCAATGCTTACGAAAACCAGTGGCGTACAGGTTTCTTGGTTAAAAATAAGGACTTACCGACACGAACGCCACTGATTTAAGTGCCTTAGAAAACAATTTTGTGCATATAAATGTGACCTATAATTATACATTTGCGTGTACCAAAACTCATTTTAATATCTCCACGGGTTTTCGAGAAATTTAAAATAAACTATAAAAGACAAAAAACTTTAAACACCCCGTATCATAAAAACTAAGCATTTCCGGAGCCATGTTTATATGAACTTTTTTTCATATTTTTAGATCTAGATAGAATATTCCCTTAAATTTTCCTTACAACATTCTGTAACACCCTGTATACATGGTTTCAAGAAAAAAAGCATGCCTGCCAACTTATACATCTAATAACTCGTGTGTTCTGAGAGGTAAGACTTGGTCTAATAGAAATTCGTAAAAAAGTAGTTAAAAATATAAAAACGTTGAATTTAACCAGTCACTAGTCACAGTATGACTAGAAGAACAAAAATTGTACCGGATTTAAAAAAAAGAATAAAGTTTTCAAATCAAACAATACAATGTCCTGCTATTTAAATACAAAAAATCTTCCTAGAAATTGATGAGTATCTCGGTACACCAACTTGGTATTCTTTCTCAATGGGCATTATAAAGAATCGCCGCCAAACCCGACGGTATTTTAGCCCACAAAATTTCGAAAATCCAAATGAATGAATCGGCGCGGTAAAAGGAATATACGTGTCGAGCCGTTTTTCCCGGAATTTTTTTCATCCTGGTATAACGTGTCTCGAAGTCTTGTGATTTCTTGGTAATAAATTACTGGTAAATTGTGTAACATCGTGTAAATATGATGGAATATATTAGGAATGAGAATGATAATTCGATATATGCTTTTATACCTATCAGGGTGGGGCACCTCAATCGGAGTTTATTCGAAAGCCCGTGAGAATTTTTAGAAAATTCCTTTGCAGGATGTATGCAAACGGTAGGAGACCTTTATTTAAAAATATTTGCATTTATACAGGGTGATTAAAAAAAAGGACCATATTAAAGTTATGTTTTTTTAATTGGACACTCTATATTTCTTCTTCTATATTTTTGAATTCTAGAGCAAAAGTAAAGCCATTTTTTAATAAAGGTCCCTATACCTAATCCCCACCCTTTTTGAAATATTTGCAAATTTCTGATTTTGTAGAACTTTAGTAAAAAATTTTCACGTAAATATTTAAATTAAAACTAAATTACCATAGCCAATATTTAGTAAACATGCTATTACTACGATATGGTTTAACATTTTTATTAAAATATTATACAGGTTGGAAGAAAATAATTTCTAATATTATAAACGTTCTTTTGCAAATAACTCTTTTATTTTAAATGAAACGTATTTAACCACAGTACAACTAAAGTACAATCGCGGTAATATGAACCGGCGCTATTATGAATGACTCAGTAATATGAACACAATATTTTTTGTATGGACTACTCTGTAATATGAACATTTGCAATCTCGATAGTATGAACAACTCGTTAAAACTTGTAGTTTCATGCTTCGGGCGGCGCTAACATAACTTCGGGCCATTAGTATTCGGAATTTTGAATAGTGTGGAAGATACAATTTTGTTTGACGGTTTTTATTGGTGGTTGTTTAACTGTTTTTAGTATCTACGTGGTATAAGTGGTAAAAATATTTGTAAAATGGTAAAAGTAAAAGGAAAATCAAAGTGTCTTTCCCTTTATGAAAAGGGCAAAGTTTTGGAGGACCTTAGCAAAGGAATGAATGTAACCATATTATCGAAAAAATATGGTATCGCGAAGTCTACGGTTTGTTCAATTAGGGACAAAAAAGCAAAAACTGTAGAAAGAGTAGCGAATACAATAAAGCCTACCCAAAAATGTACACTGCGAAAAGCCGAACTTCTAGAATTGGAAACGAAACTTTATTCTTGCACAACGCGAAAAGAACATGCCAGTATCTGGAGAAATGATTAAACAAAAAGCATTAAGTTTATCCGCGGGAATAAACATTTGTAATTTCAAAGCAAGCGATGGATGGCTTCAACGATTCAAAGAACGTTACGGGGTAAGATTTCTAAAAATAAGTGGAGAAAAACTTTAAGTCAGCCAGAACTCGTTGACCCTTTAAAAAAAATTAAGGAGGGTGATTCAAGAGTATGATTTAAATGAACACCAGTTGTACAACCTGACGAAACTGGATTATATTGGCAATTGCTCCCTGACAGACTATGTATCTTCAGCCGAAAAACTGCTCCTGGACTAAAAATTGCCAAACGAAGAATCACATTTTTAGGCTGTGCTAATGATTCAGGTTCTCATAAAGGCAAACAATTAGTCATCGGGAAATCAAAGAATCCTAGGTGTTTCAAAAATTTCAATAATCCACTGGTATATAGGAACACTAAAAATGCATGGATGACAGCCGAAATTTTTAAAAATTGGTTTTTCCAACAATTGGTTCCTGAGGTAAGTTAACACTGATTTTTCCCTGCTTTTTTTTTCTTATTGCGGTATGCAAATTTTAGGTCAAATGTTTTTTGAGAGCTCAAAATCTACCAGAAAAAGCAATCCTACTTTTGGACAATGCACCTTCTCATCCACCTGCTGAAGAATTAAAAACTAAAGATGGAATGATTTTCGTAATTTTTAAGCCACCAAACGTTACGCCTTTAATTCAACCTTTGAACCAAAATATATTACGGCTTACCAAACTTTACTACAGGAATAGTCTTCTTAGTTCGATTTTCATTGGGGAGGATCCGGTAGGCATAGCCCTTAAAAAAGTTACATTAAAAGATGCAATTTGCATTTGGCAGCTGCATGGAAGAAGTTAAGTGCCCAGGTTATTACAAAATGCTGGCAAAATATATTGACAGATGCCAATCTAGAGCAAGAGGATGATGACGACAACTTGCCTTTATCAGTCTTACGGCAAAAACTCAAGGATAAGACAGATACCGCCACTGTCGTAGAAGAAACAATCTTGCTCCTTCAAGCTATAGAACCGGTAAGTTTTGATCTTATTATGCAAAAGCTTGATGTTAATATACAAAGTCTTCTTGTTTTCACACAAAGAACGTCATGAAGCCACATGACTATCCTTAGTTTTAAAATCAAAACCAAAAAGCATTTTCATTAAAAGTAAGTCCCCTTCTGTTCTTCCAAGACTAGTCTTGATTTTTCTTGAGCAATAATTTTAAGATCAACACTTTTGTTTTGTCTAGGTGCATAATGCAGTTTATTTTTAAACTGGCTGACTAGTAGCTGCAGACGTGGAAGTCTGGAACCAAGATGCAATAGCCGAAGAAGCAATGAGAGTTTGAAACTGAAAGTGAATCGAAGAAGGTGACCAGAGGATATAAATCTTAGAGTTTCACCCAAGGAGGCAGCTCAAGCTCTAAAAATTGCAATAGAGTGGGCTAAACAAAACACTGTGGGCACCAGTGATATTATAACGCTAAAAAACATCCACGAAAGAGCTGTTTTAGCAAATCTTTCTGTTAAAAAAACGCAGTCTAAATTAACTTCCTATTTTTCTATTCAAGATTAGCTAAATTTAAATAAAACCTAATACTAATAAATGATTTGAGTTCCAAAATTGTCCTGCGTTTTATTTTACATGTAAAAAACATATAAAAGGTCCCATTTTTTTAACCTTCACTAGTATGAACAATCTCATTCTGTATTCATATTAACGCGATTATACTGTATTTAATATTATGCAGAATTTTATTACAAATCTATTGATATAGGGTTTGCCTATACCTAAAACCGTTACTTTTTTAATTATTTTTAATTTTGTGTAGTGCGTGCATTTAACAGGTATAGTATTACCATATTAAAATATTTTTAAACTAAGAAGGCTTTGACACAGAGACGTCACGATTGATATTACTATTTGCTTATTCGTATTTGACAGATATCAAATTTAGTGGTTAGCTAATTTTGTCAGTCAGTTTATTTGCTTCTTAATTTGTTCAATGCTATTCTTAATCATGAAAAATTACGACTTGCAAGAACGTATTAGTATGATCTTAATAATCGGAGACTGTAAGGATAATTGTTTACTTGCGTCCAGGGCTTACGCTCAGAAATACCCGGAAAGAAACCATCCGGATAAGCGGGTTTCTAAAAGATTGTTGCGGCACTTTAAAAAAAGTGGAAGTGAAGGTAGGTAGGTAGGTTTAATGTGAGTTGACTTTTTACGCCCTCCACTGCGACCGCTCGGTCTATTTTGGCTCACACCTTTTAATATTTCTCCCAACAGGATCAGACCTCCAACGAATCCGATACCGGATTGGGAGAGAGTTCTTACATCTTCTCTTACTCGTGTCGCTACCGGACACGAGCACAATATGTGTTCTGATGTGTTCTGGTGTTCCTGTCTCTTGGAGAGTATGACGAGCAGACGGTTGGATCCGTCATGCCCTCCTATCCCGGTCTAGTGACGTGGGTAGCTACCAGGTCCTTGTTACAGGAACCAGATGTTCTTTCTAAGGCCGCATCTCCGGCCATACCCTATGAAAACGGTCCCATCCGCTTTCTGTTCAAAGCCAGGGAACCCTTTTCACTACAAAGGCGGTTCTGTCCATCTTCTGTTTGGAATCAGGGATCCCTTCCCAAGCAACTGTTTGTTCGGGATGGATTAGCCCTTCACCGTGAAACAGGCGCCGGTGACTTCAGGGGCACCTTTGTCTGCTTGTGACCTTGAGTGGCACCTCTCGAAACGGATTTATCCGTTTCGGTCATCGCACCTTTGTCACTTTTTTCCTATGAAAGCGGTTCTGTCCGCTTTCTGTTTAGAGCTAGGGAAGTAATAGTCCACAACGGCAGAGCCCCGCATTACCGCAGCAAGGCTAGATACTCTGAGAGGTCGCCCTGTATCTCAGAGGCAACGTTGGAGACTCCTGTTTAAGGCACAGGATGTCATTCACTCACCAGCACGGTATGCTAACACCTTGAGTTAAGCCTTGGGTTCGTCTTAGCTTCGGATCCCGTTTCATACGCTAGCCAAAAGAGTTGCCGATAACCAGCAACTCTAACGCATGTTCCAAAAGATCCTACTGGGCCCAAGCACGACAACGACGTGTGAACACAGCGGTTGGGAGTGGTAGCGTTGCGTACCTGGAAGCAGTCAGACATGGGACCATCGTTGGAAACGAGGAGAAAGAACTTAATGTTCTTGGTGCTATAACGGAGAATCCATATATAGGCTAACCTGAAGTAAGTGAATTTACAAACATTAGTCGACAGAGTGTAGAGCCAATTGTCAAAAAGTATAATCATCATCCGTACCACATAATGCCACATTAGGCTCTTTCCGATGGGGATTTTGCTAGGCAAATTAATTTTTGTATTTGGGCCATGGATAAATTTGGTGAAGACGAACAGTTTTTTGATCGTGTATTGTTTTCAGACGAATCCACCTTTCACAGTAAAGGCTTAGTATATAGGCATAATTTCCATTATAATAGTGATGAAAATCCTCATTTAATACGATCAATAGATGATCAATTAACGTGTGGGCAGGCGTTATTGGCACAAAAGTAATAGGTCCTCAGTTCTTTGATGGTAACTTAAACAGGGAGAAATTTAGGAACTTTTTACGTGACGGCTTGTCAAAACTAGAACAGAAATTGGAAGATGTCCACTTGGAGACTAGACGGAAGATGTGGCTGCAGTTAGATGGCGCACCTGCACCCTATCACTCAAATGTGAGGGAGTTTTTAAGTAGACAATTTGCAGACAGGTGGATATGTCGGGGAGCTACACATAATTGGCCGGCAAGATCACCAGACTTCATATGCTTAGACTTTTTTTGTGGGGGCATATTAAAAATGTAGTTTACCAAGTACCTTCCACTACTCCAAATAATATGAAGCAACGAATTCGAGACACTATGCAAGCCATAACCCCCCAAATGCTACAACATGTAAAACTGTCTTTTAAAAAAGGGATTCGTGCTTGCATAGAAGTAAATGGACGTCATTTTAAGCATTTGCTAAATTGAGACACAGGAATGATAATGTTTTTTTAGTTGAAATCATAGAATTTGTAATTAATATTGGAATGGGCTTTTTGGGCTTAAGGTGCGTGATCTGGGAAGTTTTCTTACATAACTTTCAACTACATCGGTGGTAGTCATCAGCCGGCGGCGGCGGAGTGTTCGGCGTCTTACTTTGGACCGACACACCACAGCTCTTAAACCTGGAAAACCATTCCAATATTAACTGTACCAGTAAAAGCCTACGTTCATTAATTGTTAACTTTGTTGTAATGTTTGATACCTTTTGTTTGGCTTTGCTATTCAACTTTATAATTTATTATCATAGTTGATAGTGTTCCAGTGCGTTGGAGTGAAATACATACGTGTTAAATGCACTTACTACACAAAATTCGAAATAATTAAAAAAGTAACGGTTTTAGGTATAGGCAAATCCTATATCAATGAATTGGTAATAAAATTCTGCATAATATTAAATACTTAAATACGGGGTGTTTCTTTTAAAATGAAAGAGTTATTTGCAAAAAAACGTTCATAATATTAGAAATTATTTTTTGACCACCCTGTATAATATTTTAATAAAAAATATTTTAATAAAAATGTTAAACCATATCGTAGTAATAGTATGTTTACTAAATATTGGCTATGGTAATTTAATTATAGTTTAAATATTTACGATAAAATATTTTTTTACTAAAGTTCTACAAAATCAGAAATTTGCAAATATTTCAAAAACGGTGGGGATTAGGTAAAGGGACCTTAATTAGAACATGGCTTTATTTTCGCTTTAGAATTCAAAATCGATAAGAAATATAGGGTGTACCATTTAAATAAAAAACATAACTTTGATATGGCACTTTTTTTTAATCACCCCGTATAAATGCTAATATTTTTAAATGTAGGTTTTTGCTCCACCCTGTATTATTGTGGAGAATTCATGTATAAAAAGTAGTTTTATCTCCGAGGCGAGAGTTTCTCGTCTCGTGTCTCGTGTCTCGTCTCGTTTCTGAGAAGTGTTTTGTTCTTTCCACCAGGATATTTTTTTGTATTCGCACATTTTCTTAATTCATCCTGTATTGTAAACATGTTTACAAAACCTGCACAACCATGTGCACAATGGGTCCCTTCCATAAAATTTATTTTGATCTAAAAACACGTCAAATCTCTTCCTTTATAATATTGTTATCTTGTCTGGGTAATGGTGTCTCAAGCATCTCTAAGCATTCTTGATTTCATCAAAACTAGAGCCGTTCGTCTATTAATAATCTCATTTTTACAAAAATCAATACGCAGTGTCACCCTTATGCATCCTTTTCCAGTCCATCTTGAGAGGTACAAAACTCTACACTTTGTTTGTTCTTTTATCCCCAAAGTGTTAAGGCTGTGGAACCTTCTGCCTTCAAATCTTAAAGCTCCGTGTTAACAAACCTCTTTGCAGACTATCCAAAGGTAAAATAAAAATATTAATAATCCGCTGGGGAAATATACCTTCAACTTTTATGTTCGGGCGAAAAAGATGTATTTTACGCCCTTGGTACAAAAATACCTATTAAATGCATACATCAGAACGTGATTGTGCATTTTCACTATTATAAACGCAAATAAAATGTATTATGCATTCATTAAACTGTAAAAATGGTGTCATGAAGAAATTCTGTGGTTATACGACCAACCTCGGATGTAATAAAAATACCATAACATCATTACCTATGCATAGCATCACTCACATCTATCTTCTAGATATAAAGATACCACCGTTTCTGAAACCCCAAACGACCTTACAACATAAACATTAAAAATATTAACCCTGATGTCGATAATTTAAAACGCGGTTCTTTTGGGTTGGAAAAAGGGGACATGTCGAGCCCAAAAACATTTTTATTCGTCGTTTTTTTATTTCTTTTATTATGTTGGTAACGATTCATAAAAAATGGTTACATAAGTTTTAAACGTCGTTTTGTGATCTGTATAAACTACACTCTTCGGCATTTTGAAATTTCTTGTCACTCCCTCACTCTTTTTTATATATTTTTTTGTATTTACTGTTATTTGTTGAACTCAAATATGAGCTCGCCTAATGCTACCCATAAGATTTTAGAAAAGCAAAGAAAAATATAAAATTTAAGAAACCTTACTTAACTCATAAGCAATGTAGTGTATTCTTAATGATTAAAAAAATAATAATATGTTAAACAAAATATTTTTTATTTTGTAATGAAAAAAGAACAAAATATTCAAAAGAATTACTTGGTTGTTCTTTTTCTCTTGGAAATCGATTTCACGTTTAAGGCTCCAGCAGTGGTCCGCTAATATTGTTGAGTCCATTTTTAAACTATACCTCTATATCATTTAAGAAATTTTGGTAAAATATTTGCAGTGTTTGTCTGAAACTGCACACTTTAATTTTCAGGGAAGAATTCCAAATGGGTATGAAGAAAATGCAGCTTAAGTGACACTCTGCAACATGAAGTCTTGTAGATTTGATACGTTCTTCAAGTAGATCAGTGTAATCCTTCGTTTTGTGTTATTAAGAAAGTTGCTACTTAAACTTTTGATCGCAATCCATGCCCTGGTTTCATTTGCAGAAAATGCAGTTCCAAAATCTTCTCTTTTAAAAAGGTCTCGTATTTGTGGTCCAACAAAAACAGATCATATGATTATATTGATAGAAATGATCGACCTAGCAGATTGGTTTGACGGAGATAGTATTATTTTCTTTTATCCAGTGTTATAAAATCGAGTGTATTCGTTAGTATCACGTTAAAAGGTCAAAGATAGAGCAACTAGTTAAGTCTAAGGGACCACATCGACAGAACATAAATATTTTATAAAAATTTTTATTAAACCTTTAAAATTAACACAGAAAATGGCATTCTTAAACAAAGAATTAAATAGTTTCTTAACAAAGGTGGTATAAGGAAAAAAGATGAGATCCAACCTTTTATATCCAATGTTCGATCATTATATATATATATATATATATATATATATATATACATATATATATATATATATATATATATATATATATATATATATATATATATATATATATATATATATATATATATATATATATATATATAATATATATATATATATATATATATATATATATATATATATATATATATATATATATATATATATATATATATATATATATATATATATATATATATATATATATATATATATATATATATATTATATTATATATTATATTATATATACGATATGGTCTTGGCTACGGAAAATCATTAACAAGCAAGACTGGTATTGTATCTAGAGAGATACCCTAATCGTACAACTCCAAATAAAAAAAATGTCGTTGTTCAAGAGCTTCAAGATGAAAAAAACTTTTGATTTATATGTAATCCAAATGATTTCTTTTTACAGGGCACTATAAAAGATTTTTTTATATCTAGTACAGCTATTAATAGTATGAATCAATATTTTAAGAAATAACGAAGAATGAACTGGTTTTGGTGTGTGTGCGCAATGCAGCAATGCAGCGAAAAGTATATGCACGATTGAAGGCGAATAGAGGACATTAGAAGCATGTAAACCTCTATTACAATATATCAGTTTTTTGAATACAAATATTAGGCCAATAATATTTGAAACAAGGTCACTAATAAAATTTTGGATGGGCTGCTTATAAAGCATTTTCCATGTTTTATTCTATTGAGGCTCCCCAGTATTCTTTGTGTTTGTTTTGGATCCATTCCCTGGTTTGCCCTCGTGCTGTAGATTGGTCACTTTAAGGGTAGGTTCTGGTCCAAAGTTTGGTGTGGATGATTCCTGTATCGCTAGCGCATCCGCTTTTTCGTCGCTTTCTATTCCCGAATAACCTGATACCCACAGGAGAGTTACCCTGTTGTGGTTAGTTGTGGTTAGTTCTGGTTAGTTTTCAGTACTTAAGTAATAGTATATTATATAATAAGTGCGGTGACTAGGTTCATGGGGCAGACAAGTGAAGTTTGCCTACGGCTCGGTTTGCATTTACTTAAGGGCGCTAAATTCCATTACGCACGGGATATATACACTATTTTAAATTAATTTTAAGTATTCAACTTTTTTCATAAAAACTGTTTCGGAGTTTTTAATATCCGAGAACCTGCTATTTTTCAAGTACAAATTCACAAAACATTGTTGTGCCTTATAATGTAAAAAGCAATAACAAATTTATGGTTTCTAATGTCGCCTCTGTCAACGCAAAAGTAAAGTCAAATCAAACATGGATTAAGCACGCGAAAGATTAGAAAAATCGGAAATTTTCAAGTTAGTAGAAGTCGCTACGGCAAATTTATTGCCGCAAAAGTATAGTGCTCACTACGAGAAGGAATGTGGTCTATTTATATCAAAAAACCAAAAAGTAATTCCATGCTGTCGCCAGTAATCAACATTGGGAACGGTATTAATTTAGATATAACTAGAAAGATTTAGCTTTGTAAGCTTTTGTTTTATTAAATTTAGTAAATATAATCTCTAGGTTTGTGGCGGGTTAACTCGCCTGGAAAGTTTCTAGAGAATGGGGCCACTCCTGTGCTGGTCCCGTGGTATAACGATTGAGTGTGCTCAGCCCTATTAACTCCTATGAACTGGCAGAATCGCCACTAAAGAGAACAAAAAAAAAAAATTTTCAAAAAATTTTTAAAAATATTCAAAACATTATTATTTAGATATAAACTTATAAGTCCATGTTCAGACCTCGTTAAATGATCCTTTGATTCTGTTCATGCATCAGTCCGATCCTGCAAACGAAAAATGAAAATATGCTCCACTAAACTAGAAACAACTGAAAATCAATAAACTACTGTTATAATTTATATATTTTCTCGCTAAAACACTAATGGAAACTCCGATTCTGCTAAGACCTAATTGAAGTGATATCACCCCCGGAAACAGCTGGTGTAAAAGGTCATAAAACTGGGTCATTTTTGGGCCCATGTTGCCAGTTTATTAATTTTAGCCATCATA
Organism: Listronotus oregonensis; assembly: GCA_019359885.1. Lineage (NCBI taxonomy): Eukaryota > Metazoa > Arthropoda > Insecta > Coleoptera > Curculionidae > Listronotus > Listronotus oregonensis. The sequence goes on along the minus strand of JAHBCN010009073.1, from coordinate 24,982 downwards.
TGTAAATCTTTTTGTATTAAGTAAAGCTTTTTAAAATTGATAAAAAAATTGGGCATGTGTAATTTTACAAATTCAACGGCAATGGTGTCTGGGCTATGTGGCCAGAAAACAAATTTGTTTCATATCAATAAAATTTCAATTTCTTTAACTACATTAATACAATGCCAAAGTATTAAAGTACTGATACATACCCATAAAAACCCAGTTAAAGAGGACGGTAGTTGGCACTATATTTCCTTTCCAGTCCTTAAATCTTAAATATTTTGCATATGAAAATTATTGGTATAAAATCAAGACTGCATATTTTTCGGTGAAAAAACCCAAAATCCCCTCTAATGGTTAATGCGTTTAATGAAATTATGAATAATATCAATAGGGAAAGAGATTTTGTTTTTTTCCTTACAAAAGAAAATAGTTTATTTTTTATTAATAAGGCGAATATGGTCGAAAGTCACCTTAAGTAAGGGAGTCAAATTCATCTTCTTAAGATAAAAGGCATAAAATTATTTAAAATGAGAATACTAAGATATTCTAATATTAGAATTTGGTTTTGGTAACTGTACGAATGCCTCCTAACCTGTAACATACAAAAAAGTTACTATCTTTTAATAATGGTTCTTACAAAAAGGAACACCACTTGGTAATTACAAAGGCAATAAAATCAACTCCCTTGGGTGGAAAAATTTCCCAGAAATGAAATAAAAATTGTAAAAATCTGGAAAACTACTAAGTTTTAAATTATTAGAAATTTAAACGTGTACAGGGTCTTGATTATATTTACTGGTTCTGGAGCCTTTAGAAGACAAAAAATGTTTAATATAAAAATTGTAGAATTTTCATATTACTTTTGGTTATCAGAAAATATCGAATAAAAAATGGAAAATATAGAAACTCAACTTTTTTAAATGGAAACCCCTATATATTATGCGCTACAATAAAAATCTTTTTTCTGATTTCAAATATATATACATTGATGATATTTGATAACCATTTGAGATATTTAAGCTTAAAATATAAATAAATTGAAAATAAAAATCTATTGGGTATCTAAAAGATGAAAAACAATAAAATTGTTTTAATTAAATTTGACGTATTGATATTGTAAAAAGTTGAAATTTATATTTTAAGTATTAAAAGATTTGTATTGCTTTTTTCATGGCTATTAGAAGAACAAAATCCTATTATGGTTTTTGGTAACAATAATAATGGAGGGACAGTGAAAGGAATATTACTTATTATATCTTTAACAAGGGTACCATCTTAGATACTATAAATACATAGTAAAACAGTTTATTGAACTAAAAAGCTTTAAATGAAGAAAGGACTACAGCACGAAATAAAACAAAGTTGTGATTTGTTTTAATAATTAATCATTTCAATTCAACTAACTACTTTTAATAATTTTAGAAAATCCTGAAATATCAATCTCGAATCATCTGAACTTAATAAAACAGATCATAAAATTTTATCCTTATAAATTTATGTTCGTTCAGAATCTTCCTGAACAAAACATGTAGGACCGACCTATGTATGCATTGAAAATAGCTAGGTTTATGGAGCAGGATCCAAAGTTTTTAAATAAAATTCTACTCACCGACAAGTTTTTCTTCACTTTAGCAGAAATGTTTAATCACACAAATAAACATTATTGGTTCAGAGAAAACCCTTACCAAATTCAGCAACAACAATTTTATTGTTTCCATGGCTTTCCTGATACTAATATGAAACTTTTTTGTAATTTATTAATAATTTAACCTCAAATATCTCAAAATATCATCAATGTATGTATATTTAAAATCAGAAAACAAAAGATCTTTCGTTGTAGCGCATAATATACAAGATGTTTCATTTAAAAAAGTTGAAGTTGACTATATTTTTCCATTTTTTTATTGAGATATTTTTCTACTGATAATTTCAAAAGATAATAAGGGAATAATCCTACAATTTTTGTATAAAACATTTTTTCTGTCTTCAAAAATAAAGGCCTCAGAAGCCACGTAAATATAATCAACGACCCTGTACTTCCCACCAGTGTTTATAAGAAAATTACCCCAGTAACGGAGGGGTAAACTACCTCCGAACGTGATGATAATTTTGTATGTTATCACGACCGGGGGTAGTTCACCCCTTAGTTATGGGGGTGGATTTCTTATAGATACTGGTGAGAGGTACTCGATTAAAATTTCTAATAATTCAGAATATCTTAGTAGTTTTTCCTAGAATTTTCAAGTGATTTTAGATTTTTTTATATTTAGCGGATAATTTTAGACTTTAAGAGGGCTGATTTTTTGAAAAAAAATTGAAGTAATTAAATGAAGTTAGCCTACTCTTGCTGATGAGAAAAGTATGATCTATTATAAAATATCTGACAATTTTCTTTTAGTGCTATTTTTGTGATGATTTAACCCCCTTAGCGAGTTTAAGAGTGGACTTTCAACTATATAACTCATTAATACAAAAATAAATTATTTTTTATTTTTAAGATTTTATTTTATAGAAGAAGTACAAATTACTTTTATTCGTACAAATTAATTTTATTATTTATATATTTCAGTTTTGCGTCATCATATCAACCTCTAATTAGGGGTGTTTTTCGATTTTTTTTAAATCAAAAGATATGCTTATCTTGATTTCTCATTAACGATAATTTGACATATGCAGAATATTTTTAAGGATTTTTTTTAAGGTTTCTAGCAAGGATGAAAAAATAGGCTAAAATTATGCTGTTTTTGCGGTCACTCTTTACTTGTTTTACCTTTAAAAGTATGTACCTACCTATTTTTTAAATTATTTTTTTTCCAAAACAGTTAGAGAATACGGATAGGTGAAGGTTCTGCTAGATGAATAAGGCATAGAAACTGACTCAGAATTGAAAATTAAATTTAAATTATTAGTGTGTCACTAAAAACAAATTGAGCTGTTAAATCCACCTTTTTAAACACTCTCTATATATTATCCTTTTAGTGCAACAATGGGCAAATAAACATTAGAATGAACGTGTTCAAGCATGTTTTTAAAATATTAAAATCTGATTTTTAAATCAATTTGTTTAATATTTTAGCCACTAACTATATTAAAAACCACGGTACTAATGATACTTAGTAGTTTTAGGGAAACCTCCATTAGCTTTCCCAAAGATACAAAAACATAACGTGGGCTTTAGGATTTTATTAAACCCCAAAAAGCTTAGGATATTTCTAAATCACAAAATATAATGTTATTGTTTTATTGAATTTTGAAACATTATAGGATATTTAGGTCAGTAGGTGTTCCCTACTGGTGTGAAGATCGAGACGCAGTCGAGATCTTCAAACAACCCAAACCAGTAGGAACTTACTGACCAAGATACTTATGCTATTTTTTGCACGTTCAAAATATTGAGTTAATAAGAAATATAAACATAGACAAAAATATATTGTTAGGTATATCAAACAAATTAATTAAATATCTAGCTGATATATTGAGTTTCTATGACAGGCAATTGATTATTTGTTATTAGTATGACATTTGTCACAGATTTGTCAACTTTAGCTCGTTCAATTCGACTTTATGGACTTAGCAATTGTTAAAAGTTAACAACGGTTTAGAATGTTTAACAAAATATCAGATTTTGACAGGTTGCCTACTAAAATCATTGAATAACACTGACAATCCCTCGGCCGATAATGTAGCAAGAAAGTGACGATTCCGATCTAGAGAATGTGCTTGGAATGCAGGATGGTGGATGGCATTTTGTTGGTTTTTTAAAAAGCTTTTTACCACAAAAACTGAAGGAGTTATGCTTAAAAAAACAATTTTTCGGAGCATTCTAAAAGCGATGCATTTTTTTTTAAATCCGCGGTTTTGTACTATTTTTTGCATTGTAAGTTTGTAAGGGGTGGGTTTTTGAGGACTAAAAAATTACAAAATTAAATTAGTAATACTTTTTAGTAGTCACATTTTTTAATTACAGCTCTGTGACAATATGTTATTTTTTTTATTAAATCATTATAAAGGTTATAAAGATTTTAAAGGGTTGAAATATATTTAATAATGTTTTAAACAATTAAATACCTAATTTCAAATTATATGAGCCTAATTTTATGTGACTTAAGCTTTAATATGAAAGTTTTAAAGGTTTTTGCAATAAGGGGTAGTTTCCAGCCCTAAAAAATATAAAGCGACCTTCAGCATAATGAAGATTTTAAAGAGGAGGGTAGCTTAGGCTTAGTCCCAAATTTTTATGCAAGACATGTGATAATATATACATTTTTTAGGCTAATATTTTTTTTTAATAATAAGGGTTGATTTTTAAGGGCTAAAATATTTTAAATGTTTCAAAGAGACAAAATACTACTTTTTTAACTTATTTGAATAAAATTTTAGTTTACTTAAGCTTTTATGTATAGTTTTATAGGTTTTAGCAATAAAAGGTAGTTTTCATCCCTAAAAAATAAATAGCGCTTATCGGCATAATATAAATTTTGAAGGGGAGGGTAAGTTAAGCTTAATCCTAAATTTTCAAGAAAAATTTGCCAGATTTTGCACTTTTTAGCTTTGTTTTCTGGACTATAACCAGTAAAGATGCATTATTACCTGAGCGTGCAAAAAGATATTTATGCCACACACTCTATTAGGATATTGTTTTAGTCACTTAATAAAAATTCTAACTCAAAAAGAATGTATGAAAAATATGACAACCATGTTTTTCCATGCATGCAAAATTCCTGCATTTTCGAGAAAGATCAAGGTTATGACCCCAATAAATTTACACATAACTAGTGACATGCCATCATATACAATATCTCAATATATTTTATATTGCCGTATTTGGAGCAAATTGAATAAAAGCAAAATCAAGTACTTTTATTATAGACATATGATGTTAATTACATCAATTAACATTTTTTTATAGTGATATAATCGAAGGAAATTTATTTCCTAGTAAGAATCTCGTGAAATACTTGTTTTTGATTAAAACATTTTATTGTCTATGCAGAAAAACAAATAGTGTAAGTATTTGATTAGGTTCGCAGCAGATGAAAAATTGAATAACAAATAGGTCGTTTTTTGTATGTCAAAACTAGTAATGTGCCGGGTTAAGCTCAAGCCCTGACTCGAGTACGTACTAGGTATTCACATACTTGAGTACCAAAATTACAGTATTCGCAGCAATGAAAAAAAAATGTGAAATTGAGTTAAAAATTATTGATTTATAAACATTTTCAGGTTATTGATATTTTGGGCAACAGACATTGTGTTTACCAATTGCATATTTGATTATTTATCATTTTAGTTGCGATATAATGATCTATAGTCATCTTTACTTGATTTGTATAGTTCGCAACTATTCTTCTATGTTTCTCCACCAGATTTTGCAGTTTCTTTAGTCTTTTTATCCCCGTTCCGCCAAGGCTGTCCAAGCATCAAAACATAAAGATTTTGCACTGCACTTTTTAGACAATGCGGGGTAAAGCCACAATTATGCAAATAACTGAACTACCCCAATAAACACCTGGGTAATTTCATCCAGACCTACAGAAAATTCGCTACAGTTGAAAAATTTGTCGAAAACGCGATGAACTGCTGAAAAGATAAAAGCTGTGTGGATTTCTGTTGAAGGCATGTTTTAAAAGAAATTAAGAACGATTCAGAATTCTTTGATAATAAAACACGCACCTTAGCTTCTGGCCTGCTAAAAAAAATTTGGATTTTGATTTTATTAGCTGTTTATATTTTTGTAAGAATGTTATGTTTAAAGTCAAACATTTAACTAAAAATTTAGAAGCTAAAGAATTGAATGTAATCGATGCCTTATTATTATTATTATTGCACATCAGTATCATTTAAGCAAATGGATGATGACGAACAGATTAACGCACTGATCAATAGCTCTGTTGTCTTTGCTAAAAAGTTGGAGATTAGTCCTGAAATTGACTTCAAAAAACATCACAGAACACCCCGTGTACCAAAAAAGTATGATAAAAGACCAGAGACAGCTCTTAAGTTTGATTTTTTGACATAACAGGAAAGAATTCCGGACTGTGCTCCAAGTTTTTAACACTGGCATTCAGGATAATTTGAAAGAGGCATTTTCAGCATTTACTTATGTACAAAAAGTTTTCGAAATTCCAGTCAATAGAAGAAACGTAACGATTGAATCAGTCGAAGCTATAATGCAATTAGATTCCATTTTTCTCAAAGGGGATCCAGAATGTTTGTATGCTGAGTTACAAATTCTCTTTGATTCATGCCAAGAATGTCAAAATTTCAAAGACATCTCTTAAGTAGCGTTGAAGTTAAAGAATGTCATTTCTTTGGCGTACAAACTTGTGTGTTTCGTTTTAACTGCTCCAGTAACGTCAGCTTCTTGTGAACATTCATTCAGTAAACTTTAAATAGTTTTAAATCATCTGCGAACAACAATGGGAGATGATCGTTTAAATTCATTAATGTTGCTCTATTCTTCTAAGGATAAAGTAGACAAAATAAATCTTCGTGAAGTTGTCCAAAAATGGTCTGTATTAAAGCATCGCAGAATACAGATCTGACTTGAACAAAGTAAGTCATTAGGTTTAAATACTTTTATAAGATAAAACTCTTGCTATAAAATTCTCTTTCTGTTTGTTAACTGAAACAATGAACTGTTTTCACTGTTATAATTATTATTATTTTCTATGTTATTATCATCATTATTATTATTATTATTCGTGTAAAATATTTTTTTACAAATATAACTTTTGACATATTTGCTTTGTGATATTGTTATTCCTTACTGCATCGAAACTAACAGTTATTATGATTCCATGCTAACATTAATAACATGCAGTCGGCAAATACGCTGCGTGAGTCGGCATTTTGATTGGAGTCACCAGCCCCCCCGCATGTGGGGGCCTTAGCGACGCCCCTGAGTATTGGATTACCAAGAGAGTAAATAAGTACCGAAATTTCAGTATTCGGGCATCTGACTACTTTGGGTATTCGAATCCAAAAAAAGTCAATGTCAAGCTATCCTGTTGTGGCACTTTGTATGGTTTTGATGGTCGCATTTATATTTTGGGAAACTGGCTGTATCGGTAAAGCTAAAAAGTAAAAGTAAAGAGCAAAAGAAATAGGGAGTCGAGGCCCAGTCCCAAGCAAGCAGTATTCTAATTCAACAAATAATTCGAGTTTAATCAAGTATTTGAACACTAGCATTAGTATTCGAATACCATAACGTAGATGGGCAAGGCTGTAATTTTTCCCCAATTTAGATTTTAAACTGTGAATTCGGACTTTATCCTCTAAATTCACTTATACTTTGAATGCAGACTTTAATCCCTGAATTCAGACTTTAATCTCTGGATTCACACTTTAATCTCTAAGTTTAGACCATAATCTCTAAATTCAGAGAATTAACTCTGAATTCAGACCTTTATGTCGGAGCTTGCACATTAACTTAAAAGTCTGAGTTTAGAGATTAAAGTCGGAATTCAGAGATTAAAGTTTAAATTCAAAGATTAAAGTCTGCATTTAGATATTAAAGTCTGAATTCAGAGTTTAAAGTCTGACTTAGAGAAAAATTTATTGCGTGGCCAATCTACGTTTTCTTATCAATGGGCGAGTCACTAAACTCAAGTACTGATGATAGTGGTCAGTGTCCCTGACCAGCACGCGGGCGACATGGGTTCAACTCTTGCGGCTAGAGAGACATATATACATACCAACGGCCATTGTCGCGTTAAAGTTGAAGCAGCGTGAGATCAACGAAGTTAAGCAAGGCCGGGTACGGTTGGTTACTGGATGGTTGATCGCCAGTAAAGACGGTGTGCCGTTGGACTTGGTTTGAAACATTAATTTGTAAGTTTCGTCTGGATGACGTTAATAGGGAGAGTTCAGAGGTAGAACCTATTTGTATAACGTCCTTGGTGGAACTATTGCGTTGTCTTAAAGGTGCCGTAAACTGAAAAATCTGCATGTTTCAATGCTTGGACAGTGTTGATGGAACGTGGGGATAAAGCGGCTTAATATACAATGGGGATCCAAGTTGCAGAATGTGCGATGAGGGGGAAGAAACAGCCTACCACATACTGTGTGAATGTGAAGCGGTAAATCACAAAAGACAGGCATTATTTGGGCAACCGAAAATGAGCCCCAGGATTATATCAACCAATCAGTCTCGGGGTTATACAGACTTATAGAAGGAACAAGACTAATGGGAGGATTGGTATAAAAGACAATGGGAGATTAGGCACAAAAAATCCAAGATGCTGCGCTGCCTCCGGTAGTGAAAGACGGCTCCCAGGAAGAAGAAGAAGAAGAAGAAGCGGGCACTTGCGATACCTAGTACTTAGGCTCCATATAGACCTTTGTAGCGTGTGATAGGAATAAAAAAAAAGATGCTTTCTGTAAAAATACCGGACATGTCAAAATTAACAAAATCCTGCCAAAAAAGAAATATCAAAATATATTTTTATTTAAGAAAAAGTTCCAATTATTTAAACTCTTTTATATGTGATAGCAGATGATATAATTTAAGGGAGCCATTTTTGGGAAATAAGGGGGATGTTCAATCATTTTAAACTTGTGAGACAAGGTACCGTAAACAATATAGAAAAACAGTTTCGACAAAATGGACATTATTAATTATACCAAGTAAGGGACAATCTGCAAGGTTTATAAAACAAAACCCGAAAATATTGATATTCTAAAAAATTGTGTAAGGAGTAAATGTGAACTTATTATGCCACAAGCTATTCAGAATGTAAGAAAAGAATTTTATTTACGGTTAGATTGCTGCCAATAACTCAGAAATAAGTTTTAATAAAGAGATTTTTCAATTTTAATAAAAATTTAATTTTTCTCATCTAAAAATAGTATAAAATTAAAAGTGAAACATTACAGTAATACGCATTTTCAGGTGCACTTTACAAAATTTAAATTAAAAAGTGAAGTTGCTGTTTGATAAAATAAAGTTAACCGCCGGATCTACTTTTAACTAACCCTGTATACCTACTCACACTATGGCTTGAAAAATGCGGGAGGAAAAATACTAACTGACGTGTCCGAGGGATTCTCCGAAATATCAGTTGTATATATAGTAATATTATTGAATTTATTCCATGTTATAGATATTCACACTGTATGTAACTGTGACACACTTTTTAGGTAAACCCCATAATCTAATTAATCCTAATTCCATAAATGTTTTCTTGTACACCGGGCCGAGTAAGGCATTTTTTAAAGAGCATTAAAATCGTATTACCTTATATATTCCTTTTTGGGGACGAGTTAAACGACGCCTGTATCTAAACTACTAAAAAAAACTCAAAATATAATGATTACAACACTGTGCCGCTAACATAAGCCTATCCCTACGTGAGAAACTGGGTTTCGGCCAAATTCAGCCGTGAACTTTACCTTAACCTTGTCAAGGCTGTTACTCATCGATTGTCGCTTGTTTTCGCGGAAAAATTAGGCTGGATTTTTCATGTTCCCGAAACCTAAATCATTTAAAAATCTCTCTAGGTTCGGTATGTTTTATTAGAGATTAGATCTCGTGGTTTTTATGATGACGTAAGTGAGTTTTTCTATAGCATAATAATTTTCCCGAATATCTGAGCACGTTTATACCTGCTTAACTTAAGATACAGCAGAATAAAGTAAATATGATATAATTTTTAAAGGTGATTTAAAATAAATGTAATTTATAGTAGTAGTAAAAATATTTTGGTTGAAGTTACGCGGTATTGAAAAAACCGTAGGTACGAGATAGAGCAATTCCGTTTGTAAATTTTTGGGACGGATTTTCCACATAAAATAAAATGTGTTAAAATTTTAAGGCTAACTCGTTTTATTTTGGATATACAGGGCGTTTTTAAAATTTTGTAAATTTCACGAGGGTCCTATATATCGGATATTAGTTGAGATAAAGAAAAACTTTTAAATGGCACTATTTTGTTGATTTTTACGTAGATGCCATTGGCGTACTAATTTTTTTTCTGTCAGTTAAACTTTTTAAATTATTACACAAACTTTGTTTTTTTTTTAATTAAACATATTTTACCAGTTAACGAGAAATTAAATTACCTTTTTAATAATATCCCACACTTTATAAATAAGTCAGATAAAACTATTATTTTTGCAGTTTCTTATTATTACAATATTATCCGAAAAGTAATAAAATTATGTAAGGATATAACTTCAAAAATGTTAAATCATTATCTTTAATAGTAATCAGTAGCCCACATACCAATTTTCATACTTCTAAGTCCATAAATAACAAAATTCCATACAAACTTTCACCCATCCATTGTACCCCTAGAAGGGGGTAGTTTCCTAAAATCCTTTCTCAACTGTCGTCTGCTATTTTTCTGCATAATCAAACACTTAATTACCAACTCCCATATTTACAACTTAAAAAATGACGATTTTTTTTTACACATTTTATGCCCTTTTTAGCCCCCTTCCCCAAAGAATGTCATTTCCAAAATGTTTTAGCAGATTGTTGTTAATCCTAATCAATCCCCTACATACCAATTTTCAGGCTTTTAAGTTCAGAAATGACGATGTACTATATGATCTTCCACCATACCATTCTACTCCTTTAAAGGAGCTGTTTTCCAAATTCCTCTCTAGCTGATGCCTTCTACTTATAATCTCCCTCCGTGCTAAATTTCATTTTCGTGGGTCAAGTAGTTTTCGAGATTTCGTTGTGTTCGAAAGTTAAAGTAGATGTAAGCCAATTAAAAAATGCGTGGCCACATATACATACATACAAACATGCATACAAACATACATACACCTATGAAATGCAAAGTAATGGAAAAATTCATTAATTCCCAAATCTTAAAGTATCTGGAAAAACATAAGATCTTACATGATAGACAATATGGATTCCGTCACAGTAGATCCACAGCTGATCTTCTTTCCTTTGTCTCACACAACTGGAACAAGTCCCTTGAGTTTCTTGGTGAATCCCAGATCGTTGCTCTTGACATATCCAAAGCTTTCGATCAGGTCTCATGATGGGCTTCTTAAAAACTTCCTTCTTACGTCTTCCACCAAGCTTTGCTCTTGGCTTTCCAGTTTCCTTTCTAATCGACGTATATCAGTTAGTGTAGATGGTCATTTCTCCAGCTTCTACCAAATTAATGCTGGGGTGCCCCAGGGCTCAGTGCTGGCACCCACGCTGTCTCTTCTACACATTAACGATCTTCTCTTCCACAATCAATCCCATTCATAGTTTTGCTGACGATAGTACCCTCCACTCTAGTATTCAATTTCTTAAGCCACCGTGTAATTCTGATTTTGAAAACAAGCGCAGGTCAATGCAGATATCTCTTTCACAAGACCTCAAACTTATCTTGGATTGGGGCGCCAAAAATCTTGTTCAGTTTAATGCCTCAAAAACACAGTCATGTTCGCTGTCGCGAAAAAAGTCTGCGTATGCTCATCCCTTACATATGAGCGGCCAAGTTCTGCAGAACAAAGAGTGGTTTAATCTAGTCGGCGTTACTTTTGAGAATAACATCAACTGGCACAAACACATTTCATCCATAGCTTCGGCAGCTTCAAAAAGGATTGGATTCCTCTTCCGAGCCAGAAAATATTTCTCTTCTTCCAATCTGTACACTCTGTATGTATCCCAAATCAGACCCTCTTTAGAATATTGTTCTCATGTCTGGGGAATGGCGTCCCCTACAACACTTAGCATTCTGGACTCCATTCAAAAAAGGGCCGTTCGTCTTATTAATGATCCAACGCTCACAGAAAGGCTTCCTCTCCTTGCCCATCGTCGAGCTGTAGGGGATCTGTCGCTCTTCTATAGGTATTTTCACGGCTTCTGCTCAGAGGAATTGGCCAGTATCATTCCTTCTCTGGCAGCTCCCAACAGAGCAACACGTAGTGCAACTTTTATGCATCCTTTTACAGTTCAATTAGAGATGCCTCGAACTTCCCGCTTTCTTCGTTCCTTTATTCCTAGAGTGTCAAGACTATGGAACCTGCTGCCCGCAGAAGTTTTTCCTTCTCCTCCCAATCTCCAAAAATTTAAGTCCCGTGTGAACAAACTCCCTCTCACCACACTGAAGACACCCACGGTACGTTAGTACTTAGGCATCAGCCTTCGTGGACTGTCCCAAGATAAAAAAAAAAAAAAAAGTTAGTATTTGTTTACAAGCCCTTATAGATTACCATATTTTATGTAAATATGTTACAGTTACATATGTATGTTATAATACAGTTTCAGTAATATTATATGTATACGTGTAAAATTGATAACCTCCTTTTATGATAGTTGGTTAATAAGGCGCCTTATTAAGAAAATGATAATTTAATTTTATATTCCTTTTGTTTTAACTCCAGGTTTCTACAGGAAGAAATACGTAAGATACCTATGGCGTAACTACAGGGTGTTCAGGGTATTCACTGAACACCCGCAGGATTTGGAGCGCCCACCAAGGTTGAAAAATGTACTAAACAACGTTTGGTCAGTGAAATGTCAACTTCGCTACCTAAAGCCCGCCATCTCCAAAATGTACCCGCATTGAGCGTAAACATCGATTAGACGGTGCTAATACCAAAACTAACACTGCAATACACGCCTCATATCTGACATATATATGGGTTGAGTTTTATAATTATAAGACAGCATAGTGACGCTTGCCAGTTATGTATATCGTGCTTGCAAGGACCTCATCCCCACCACTTCTATTCCTTCAGCACAAGTTCCTCTACCGTAGAGCACTTGGACCTTGGCAAAGGAGGTCAACGGCCGATTCTTGTTTTAATTTTTGACTGAAACATTGTGCCTTTAGAACCACAACAACTGAAACTATTGTCTGTTTTACTTAAATTACTTGTGTGTGTGTGCCAATTTTATACAAAAAAAATTATTCCGAAATGAATGAGTAACTCTCATTTCAGAGAAAATGTTCCATTCTTAAGTTAAGTTCCTAATATATTCTGTTAAATTCCATAGTTACATTATTTTCATTTCTTTTTATTTTTTAAAGATAAGATGTTAATGACTTTAATAAAGTTGTTCTTTCGTAAAATCTATACACTATCGGCCGAGTGATGATTCAAATTCAAATTCAAATTCAAAATTCAAAATTCTTTATTCCCTTAAACATACATGTATGCATAGAAAACGTCAACAGAATCCATTTAAAAAATACATAATAAAACACTAAAAAATACACAAATGTAAATCTACCAACCCACCTACAAATTAATACAATTTAAAAATTCAGCTACAGAGTAAAAACTATGTTTAAGTAAAACTTGTTTAACTTTAGATTTGAAGACTGAAATGCTCTGTATGGTTTTAATGTCATGGGGCAGGTGGTTATACAGTTTGGATGGCATAATTACGCAACTGTTGGCCGTAAGAGAGAGATTGTGTTGTGTTATTAAGATATCGGATGTATTTCTCAGGTTGTACGCTATGTTCCTGTCCGAAAACCTAACAGTTAAGTGTGGGTTTTCTTTAATATGTAAAACACAAGACAAAATATACATAGATGGTATTGTTAAAATCTGTAGTTGCTTAAAAGTTCTCTACATGAGTCTCTTTGAGATTTAAAAAGAATAGTTCTTATAATGCGTTTTTGAACTAAAAAGAGATCCTTGACACCTGCTGAACTTCCCCAACAAATGATACAGTAATTTATAGCAGAATAAACCTGTGCGTAATAGTACATTTTTAAAATGTCAATGTCTACAAAATTGCGAAGATTTCGCAGAACGTAACACTTGGTAGATAATCTTGTGCATAAGTTATCTGTATGTTTAGTCCACTCTAATGATCGTGTTGTTAAATTTAGCAATGGACTTAACAGTTTAGAATGTTTAACAAAACGTCATTGTCATTGTTACTCAATGATTTTAGTAGGCAACCTGTTAAAATCTGACATTTTGTTAAACATTCTAAACCGTTGTTAATTTTTAACAATTTGCTAAGTTGACAACGGTTTAGAATGTTTAAAAAATGTCAGATTTTGACAGGTTGCCTACTAAAATCATTGAATAACACTGACAATGACGTTTTGTTAAACATTCTAAACTGCTAAGTCCATTGCTAAATTTAACAACGCGATTATCGCTCGGCCGTATGTCTATGCTGTTCTTTTTTAATCTTCGATGTTGACGTAGAGGAAAATACTCTTGGTTTACAAAAGCTGTGTAATAAAAAACAACTAAAACTTCTTTATAACACCTAATATAAGTGCGTTTTAATAATTCCAGAATAATAAAAATTTAATCATTGGAAAATTTTGTAAAATAAATAAAAATCATTCATATAACATGTAGTTTTGTCAACTGGAAGCATTGAATGTTGGCAACTGTGATAAGCAAAAAATAGCTTACCGCATTCGATAGTGACTTCTATTTTACATGTTTCGAAGTTCATTTTATTTTGGTATGTTCGTGCACACACCATAACAACCACAACTAACCAAAAGAAACAAAACAAGAAAAACCGATGCAAAGCCACACTTACGCCAATATTTGACATAATGTCATTGTTGTCGATAATAAGAAAGTAAAAAAACCGTTTTGCCAACATTTATTGTTTCGTACACCTCAAAAATTTTCCCCAAATATTCTTATATCGTACACAAAATTAAATAATTAATTTTCGACACCAAGAACTAAGGTAGAATCCTTTGTCTGATGGTTTATAAAATATGCTGAATTGAATTAAAACTAATTTTATGACTAAATATCAAAACAGTATGGAACTATCACTACCCAAACGGAAAATTATATGATTCCTACTTTTAGTGATTTATCACGACTGAAATATGATTGGAGAAGATAAAAAGCCGCATTAACTAACCATGATCGACCAGAACTGAGGGCTTTTGAACTTGTCTAAATTATCTCTACGTTTGATTAAGCCATGGCAGAATTGCGGCCTAAATGGAAAAGTTTACTGTTCCTACTTTTAGTGATTGATCACGTCTGAAATATAATTGGGGGAATTAAAAAGCCGCTTTAACTAACCAGAACTAATCATAACCGACCAGAACTATGGGCTTATGAATTTAAAATTCTCCCTACGTAGAGGTTTTACAAAATTTTAATAATTTTCAATATTATGGTAATTATTTGGTTGGTTATTTGGGTCGTCACAATGGTCGGTGTGCAAAATGAGAAGCATTAAATTGATTAAATAATTCGGTTTACGAAACGAGAATATTTTAGGTAAATTTCTGAAGTGTACGAAACGCCAGTGTACAAAACTAGAAAACACCTTCATTGGCACAAAATAGCTTAAACCAATAATTTTTCATTGACGGGTGTATAAATTTAAGGAACTCAATTTTCCTTTGGTATGTTCGTGTCTTTGTGGGACTACCGAGTTTAATTTTAATGCTTTATTTTTTATTTTAAATAATTACAAAAGAATTACTACAAAGCTTCCACATCAATTAAGTCATTGCATTTTAATTGTACCTGAGATATCATATAATATGACTTCAGCTAAATTAATGTGGTTAATTATTTTATCTGGGTGGTACTTTTTATTACGGAGATTATAATTATTGTCGATGTTATTTATTAACAATTTTTTAATTATACCGAACATAATGTTTAAGTTAATAAAGCTTTTTACGTTTTATTTTTAAAATAACTAAAAGGTAAATTAGGAGAAATGTATGAAAAAATATGGTTTTGGATATTCGCCAGACGGTATAGGTCCCAGGGTATAGTCTTGTGCAGACACAGAATCGATAGACCTTTTTGAACTTGTAGATCACGTTGCTTTTTAATTTTAAAAGATTCTGACAATATTGTTATAACTTAGAACGTAATGTCACAAATGACAGATCAATTTAGTAGAAGAACACGTACCTTTATTATTTAAAAATATTAAAAAAGTGGTGGGTCAATTAATTTTAAGTTATTTTGAAATTATCTTAGCATTAAGTAAAGGTAACTAAGTAAAAACACAATCCCACAAAAAAAGAGTGTGTGCTGGGTGTCGGACTAGGACTTTCTGGAGTTTTTTTTTCCGCTGAACACAAATCTAGAGTCAAAATTGTGGTTCAAACAGTAAATAATCAAGAAAAGGCGTAATTTCAGATATTGACGTTTTTTTTAATATCTTAAAAACTGTAAAAGATACAGGAAATTTTTTTTTTAATCTGGGCTATTTGGCCTTACATACTATGTGTTTTGGTACAGGAAACTTTATATGCCATAAACAATGTTTTTTACAAGACCTTTAATTTAAGTAAAATAACCTTTTTCCCTAAGTGTAAAATGTTTTGAGTTATAATCAAAAACCGAATTTTCAGGATTTTTTCTTTGGAAAAAATTTTTTGCAAATTTTAAGTGACTTGAAATTCAAATAAATAATTTATTATTAAGATAAAACCGAATGGTCACAATAATAAAAAAAATTTTTCTATCTTGGACTGAAATTTTTTGTCAAAATTACATTTTCGCTTATACCTTCTTTATTATTTATCTTATCAAAAATGTTTATATATAACTTCTTTTTAGATAATTTGAAAATATATTTTTTTTGTTTTTATATTTTATACAGTCGTAGTCCAAACATTTCGTGGTAGGAAGACTGCAGAAACCTGCCGGTAAATGTACCTTGTCAGTTTTTGAGGTTTTCTCGATTTTGGCTGTTTGACCCCCAATTTTGAACTTTAGATACGTGTTCAGCGAAAAAAATACGCCTGAAAATCTTAGTCTGTCACACAGCATACACCACTTTTTTGTGGGGTTTGAAACAATTTTTAATTGGCACATTTTTCCCCATTTTTTTAATTTTAAAAACCCTTTTTTTTTTTAATTTTTCTTAAAAAAATTTTTGGGGAAAATTTTTGCTTTTTAAATTTTTTATAATTATTTTTAAAAAGGTTTTTTAAGGGGTTTTTTAAATTTGGGGGAATTAAAATGTTTTTAATATAATATGTGTGTGTTGTTCTTTTTCCCTTTGGGTTTTTTGTTTCAGAGGGTTTAATTTAAAAAAATACATTAAAAAGGGTTTTTTAAAAAATTCATCCTTCTTTTTTTTTTTAAATTTAAGGCATTGTTTTGAGATCTAGTGGTATTTTGTGTTTTAAAGACAGTAAACGCATTGAATTTATAACCTGTTGGTTAAACTTTCTCTGATAACTATAAATATGTAATTGGTCTATGTTGAATTTACCTAAATTTGATTGTTAAAATTGAGGAAAGCAATTATTTTTAAAACTCGAAGGATAATTATTATTATGAATCAATCCTATATCAGGGTGTATTTACAAAAACAATGTAAAATTTGCTATGCTTTTTGGTATGTAAATTGTAAATTTAAGTATTTTAATTACCTGTGAAAATATAGAAAAAGTTATGTCAAGTAGTTTCTGAGATATTTGATTTTTTTGATCATTTAGTCATTAACTCAGTAATTTTGGGGCACTTTTCAAAAAAGTGGAAACTTAAAATTTTATATGTACACACGTTGTAGGATATAAGATATGTAAAGAAAACATTCTTAAAACCGCACGTTTTTACTCGGAACACCCTGAAACAAGTGAGGTAATGACTTATAATAAGGAGGTATTTTAGAAGTTTGTAATCTGATAAACTTGAGTTTCTGAGGTCATAATTGACTTGAAATTAAAAATACAGGCAGGATCCTATTCCATTTACTAAACTTAGAAAATAAACGATCATTTCAAAAACACTAACGTAAAACAAGGACCAAGTTCTTGTCTAAAATCTCGGCCTTTTAAAGTACTGACATCTAAAATAAGATGCAGTTCTGTTTTGATTTGCAAACTTTTTTACTGATTTGTCTGTATTAATAAAAAAACCGTATGTAAAGGGTTTTCCAATAAGAATGATATGATTCTTTAGAATTGTTAGACAATGTTATGGTTTCAGTAAAACTAAAATCTTGGACTTCCATTGTCTTTATTTAACAAATAAAAACAATGGAAATCCAAATTTTAGTTGTCATTTTGTTAGTAAACTCTAACAATTTATCTGGTAAATAGCTCAAAACGCCTGAATTTTCAAAAATTTTGAAAAAAGGGCGTTCTTTTTTTACACTTTTCGCGCACTTCGCGCAAACTTTGGTCTAAATAATCGCCCTTCTGTGCTTGCCATTCGTCGCATCGTTGAGAAATTTGAAAGTAATTTTACTCTTCACGATGTAAAAACTTCAGTAAGACGCCGAAATGCCAGAACTGTTGAGATAGTGTTACAGAAGATCCAACTGTATCAATATCTTGTCGTGCTTAAAAGTTAGGACCTAAAAAAACAACAACTCATACCCGTATAAGATTGTTTTGACCCAAGAACTTAAGCCACTGGACATCGTGAGGGCCCCGGGAAATTTCTGTTGGGGTTTAGAACGAATGAACGGGGTCACAATTTTGCCGAAAAAAATTTTCTTTTCAGATAAAGCTTCTTTTGGGGCAGGTGGATGTAAAAGAAAATTGCCGTTTCGGGGAAAACCACAACAGATTCACGAGAAGCCGTATCCTCTAAAGGTAACTGTATGGCGTGGTTTATGGCATGGGGTATCGTTGGACCATTTTTTTTCAAAATGAGGTTGGAGATTCCCTTAGAAACGGCCAAAAAACCGTGTTTTAAAAGATTGCAAAAAAACCTATTTAATTTTAACCATTTATTAAAAGTTTCAAAATTTTTTCCCCATTTAATTCTTAAAGCCGAGTGGACATTTAAACGACGTGCTATTCAAAACATAAATGTTATCGATTGTGACTTGCAAAGTCAAAAAAGGATTTGGTCTAATTTTAAATCCTAGTACTTTAAGAGACCAAGTTTTTTTATTTATTAACCAAATGCTCCTTTAATAATACACTAAATTTTACCATATTTTATATAATAAATTTAAAACATCAACTTGTTTCTTCATGTTTAAGTTTAAGGTTTACGTCAATAAAAACCCATTTATTTCTTATTTTCCCATGATTTGCATCGAAGAAATGATTTTAAACTAAAAACCCAATTAAATAAAAAATCCTTACAATGTAAATTTTTCCTAATTCTGATTCTGTTGGTTTCCCACACTCACTAGAAATTACAGTGTCTTTGGTTTTTGCACTTAAGACTCATTCGTGAAAAATTTGACATTGGACGTAGTAGAAAATTTTTAAGCAAAAAGTGTTATTTTACAACTACAAAAAGCAGGTGTTAGCCAATGTAATGGTTTTAATAATACTAAAATCTTGGCTTTCCATTGTCTTGACTTGTTAATTGGTACACAACGTTTCGGTTAGTATGTAAGAAGTGTTCTTATTAAGAAGGACCGGACAATAATATTTTAAATAAAGGCTGTCTTCCAAATTTCCTGTGAATATGGTAAAATGCACATTGGATAAACAAAAAGACTACATAAGATTAGAGTTAAAGAACGCAAAAACATACGGAATAAAGTGAAACGTCGAAGTCGGGGTTTGCTGAACGTATATGGTTAAAACAACATTGCCAAAATATAAAGAAACCCACTGGAAGAAGAGAAAATTTAAGAAAGGGGTATTAATTCTAAACAACCAGAATATTTTTAGCAAGTCTAGTATTGATATTTCAAATATCTGGCAGCCGTTGATGGACCGTGAAAAATCGGTCAAACTTCGGTAAACAGCAAATAGTAATACGGCCGAGTGATGATCGCGTTGTTAAATTTAGCAATGACTTAGCAATTGTTAAAAGTTAACAACGGTTTAGAATGTTTAACGAAACGTCATTGTTAGTGTTATTCAACGATTTTAGTAGGCAACCTGTCAAAATCTGACATTTTGTTAAACATTCTAAACCGTTGTTAACTTTTAACAATTGCTAAGTCCATTGCTAAACTTAACAACGCGATCATCACTCGGCCGTTAAAGTAGCTTTTTTTTAAGATAGATTAGTTTAGTCCCCTGGCCCCCCAGTATACGCCACTGAGTAGGGGACTGAACAAGGCCAATATTTGTTGGTTTCTAATAACAAAAAGATGTTAAATAGCTAGCTGTTGTATTTTTTTGTAAAATACTAAAGATCACCCAAAAAACTGATTTTAAAATAAAAAAAAAAATAAATACGACTTGAAAATAAATTTTTTTCAATGGGACTTCTTATGTATTGGTTTCTTGTTTAAAATGTCTTACTTTTTCAATACATTGCAATCAAAGGAATCTTGTTTTATTTTAGTAATAACAAAATTAATTTAATTCTGTGTTAATTTTTAGTGTTAGTTTCTTTGTTTTAATACAAATCAGTTTTTTAAATGTTCTACGGGATTTTACGTGATACAGTGATTTTTTTAATAAGAAAAGAAAAGGTCACGATTATGGCCCTGTTTAGTCCTCGTTCAAGTATCCTGTACAAACACAGATTACAAAAAACAAAGTTCTTAAATTCGTTAAAATTAGAGCCAGAGCTGGGATTCTGTAAAAATATAAGGAAAGAGAATGTCAAAATAGGGATCACATGTCCTTGTTGCCCTTAAAAAAACTTATAAGTTTGTCACTGTTTCAAAAGAGACAGGAAAAAGGAATGTCAAAAAATTTGCTTACAGAATCGGGCCCCAGAAGGTCCATTCTCAAATCTCGAGTAAAATCAAAGACCAGAGCAAAAAATGTTACACCTACTTTAAGTCTAAGTGTTATAAATTTGATAAAAAATGTAACTACTAACATATCGGTTGAGAGCGGGAAAAATTCACTACAGAACATTATAAAAATTGAGGACTCTTACATTTCTATACAAAACAACATTAATCCTATTGTAATTAACCTCAATGTTGACTCTGATAGTGAAACAGAATTAGATTAAGATATTTAGATTAAAAATGTAATTATGTATAGATAATATAGTTATAAATTTAATAAAACTTTGCATATATTTAATTTCTTAATGTAATTTTAAGATTATACCTACCTAAATAAACAATAAATTATAAATCTTTAAATTATTAGAGTCCGTCCCTAATGTTCTGTCCTTTAATACCTACTGATCCGCAGTTTTATTGTTGTCGGCAGGTATAATCCATAAATGAAGGCAAAAGCTAACACGGTATACTTTGAGACAAACTATACACAGTGTCGCATACGTTATCAGTATACTGTCAAATCAAAATTATGCCCATCGAAAATTTGAATTCTCGAATGTCGTTTTCGACCTTCTATATTTAGTAGTAAAGCTGTTGTTCATAAAGTATTATAGGTATTTTAATGTATTATAATTTATGATTTCGCCATAGCTTTTAGGTTTTGTCTCTGCCGGAAATTTTTTAAAAGCAATATTAATCCACTTTTTTGGTGTATTTAAATATCAAGAATGAAGAAAGATTTACTCTTAAGATATTTTTATTGCCTTTGATGAACTCTACCAGTTCATATTTCTGACCTCCACTACAATAATGTCGTCATTCTTTTATAACGGTTTGTTCTTTTTTTTTTTTTACTGCAACATTTTTTAGTTAAGACTGGAGAATGGACCTGCCGAGCTCAGAGGGCTGTATCATAGTCATTTGCTTACAGATTTAAAAAATACGGATCAAATACGTAACTTTTGGATCGCTCTAAGGTATAAGAAGGATATCGAATGTAAAGGAGCAATTCGGGTGAATTTAAGAGCATAATTAAGGAACAAAAGGTATTAGGAACCATCACTGGTAGGCATCGAACAAGCCTCCACACGAATATTGCCTAAAAAAATCCTAAAACACAGGAAAGTGTACAATACCTTTTTCAGGAACTATTATTAGGTTAGGAAATACCGGAGCATTGTTTTTGTAAATTCATTTGTAATCGGTACATCAGCTTTTAAATCGAGCACGGTTTTGTTCTATTCAAACAGGGTGATTCTGTTTTCGAATTATGAACATATTTAATATACGTAATATTATTATACAAATATAACCGGAATTTGTGTGTCAGCTTTTATTTAACTATAATAACCATGTGATTTTTAAACAATTTCTCCTCATTTTCATCCTCCAAATCTATGCACTGTTGCCATCGTTGTGGAGGTTTTATTTTGGCATAAAATGGTAAACCCAGGTTTTGGCGCAGGTTAGTAAGGAATTTAAAATTATATCAATCACTGTCATTTTGGTATCGTCTGAGAAGCTCAGTAAACACTTCAGCACACGCCTCTGTTGTTCTTCCATAGTTAGTAATCTAGGTACTCTTAAAGTTGAGTCCAGTCCAATTGAATACCAGAATTTTTATCAAGATAAACTTCCCCTATTGTTTCATAGTCTTCAAGTCTCATTTACAAAAAAAACATAACTTGGTATTTTTTTCGTAATGGAAACATGAACTGATTACCCTATCATTTTAACAAATACTTAACAAAAAAAAATTGAACTGACTATAACAATATGCGCGCCTCTTAGATGCCCCATTTCAAGAATCTTAAGACGAAGTTGTGACTAAGACCAATTGTTTAGTTTAAAGAATAAAATTTTGGGTCAGGTAAACAAAAATTAATTGGTTTTTGTGACATGGACAAAATGAGGCGATTATTAAGAAAAACTTGTCGAAAAAATCAAAATTCGCTTAATATTTTTTTCCATTACCCATAGTTTTTGTGCTGTTAAAACAATAAATGTATTTTATTATAATTCTAAATATACTTTAAAATGTTGTTTTAGGTGTTTTAGGGCAACATTTTATTTCTTGAAAAGTATTTTCAAAAAACAAACGTCCAAACAAAAAGAAGAGTTCAGAAAGTAAATTTTGAGAGACATTAGGGTTGATTCCTATTAAACAATCCATTTCCGTTCCCTTCCATATCCGTTTCGTCTATATAAAATATCATTACACTGAAATAAATGCTTCTATGCACACCTTCCGTTCCGTTTACATTCCGTTTCCATTCAATTTAGGACGAATTGATTGGTTGAAATGGTTTTGAAACGAAAGGTATAATGAGAATCAACCTTAATACATCTCTTCTCTTTATAAGCATTTTACTCACAATATCTTTGTAATGGTCAGCTTTTTGTTTTCAAGAAAATTTTTAATAAATGATTTAAAGTTCGCAGTTTAGTTTCATTGGGTATATTATAAGACATGTAATTCTTTATTTTTTTTTTTATTTAGGAACCCACAAATATTGCCTCTTTAATTTTTGCTTTGCTAAATCTGGGAAATTTTTGTTTCAACTCTGTTCATTTCCGATCCATTGCTTTAACACAATTTTTAAGATTCTCAATTTAATATGCTGGTAAAAGCAATCCTTTTTGGGATCAGCTAGTGGTTCATTGATAACATTTTTTAGTCCTGAAATTAATGCCTGACGTGGCACCTACTCCTTCTGACAGGATGCGTTATAAGAAATTTTAGGTATTGTAAATATGCATGTTACAGAATATCTATAGATGATGAAAATTCTGTTTTCATATTTGATATAAGAGTATTAAAATAGATTAGAAACACCTAAAAATTGTCAGGTTACAAATCACATGTTTATCGGTAAAGTTCCAATATTATTAACTTTTGCAGGACTAGCTGATGGTTTCGAAAATTCTGTAAAATGCATCCTTGCTAGTGTCTGCAATACATTTCAATATACTTACATGTTTAACAGTTCACTCGGTATAAATATCTCATTAAACCAAATGAATCATTTTCCTGACCTTGTCAACAATGTCTACTATAGTATTAGTAGAAGCGAGTATTTAACATAATTTTAACATGCAATAAGTGTAACGCAGTTAGTTATTCGAAAAAATGTCTCCTAGGTTTTTTTTAATTACAAAGAAATAAATTATGGGATTTTTATCAGGACGATGTTAGGAATAGGTGATATATATTTTTTACATAATATTTAAAGGGTTTGGACATGTAATAAAGAAATCAAATAAATTGATTTAATTCATTTTTAAATAACTTTAAGCGCTTTGGTGCAAAGCAACTTTGAGCTCCTTGTTGCAGGAACCTGGGACCTGTCTTTTTTATTATTTTCATATAATTTTGAGAAACTGTAGAGAAGTAGCAACTATATGTGCGAGTTCTAGTGTTCGCAACTGTTTTTGGTTGCTGTGATTAGTGATAAAACAAATTACAACTTAATTTCGACTAGTAATAGTTTGTCGTTGTCAAATTAGTCAGAGGCAACGTAACAAAAGTAGAGGTAATGCTTCCTCGAGATAGTCACTCTGACTGTTCATCATGGATTTTGAAAGTTTATTTAAAATTGCGGCAACTGTAAATTGGGTTTGCAACCGGCAACTTCTTTAAAAAGGTGAAGGTGTAACTTCAGCAGTATTGCTTACGATCTTAAACCATCTGGTGCTCCCCTTTACTACACAATGCATTATAATGCAATTTCTTTGTTGTGTAGGCGTTAGACCAAAAAAGTTTTCTTAACTTCACATTTTGAGAATCAAACATTGACAAGGTCTTAACCTGGCATAAGGGATTAAAAGAAGGGCGTGAATGGATTGAAAATGAACGAACAACATGATCGCTGTTCTCTAGGAAAGGGAAATTTTAAACTCTTCTTGATCTTCTTGCTCATTAATTTCTTGGATATCGACATTTTATCGTTACTGCGGCAACATAAAAAATTTCCTAATGTATTAATCACACTTAAACTTCCGGAAAAATAACATTAAAGATGTTTTGACATTTGAAGTGTTAAATAATGACATAAAAGTTAAATTTAATATACTATACTGTTTCAAAATTTGGATATTTTAGGGTTATCAAGAGATAAATAGTAATTTTTTTTTCATTTTGAGTTTCAATTCGTAAAATTTATTTTTTTTAACTCGGGTGTAATAAAACCTTTTCCTCCATAATTAATTTTTATAAATAAAAGTGTTTTGAAAGACAACTGTTTTCGGAAATTTTACCAAAAAAAATTTTACCGGGGCCCAAGTAAAAAAATTAGATTTTAGAAAATTATTAAAAAGTTGGTTTTAGCGGAAGAAAATTTTTAGGTTTTTATGCATTTTTCCCGGGGAAAACCCATTTTGGACTAAAAGTGTATTTTTATGTTGAACATTTAACAATTTTTTGAAAACAATTAAATATACTGTTTTTAC